>CAKNWT010207024.1:520-10981 GCA_932066315.1 Andricus coriarius | reverse complement strand
ACATTTAACAAAAAATCCCCTTTGTGGATCTTTTTTCTTTGAAAATTCATCTATTTTGTTTAAAATTCGACTCTTTCGTTAAAAATCTAAGTATTGAAATCTTAAGCGTTTTATATAAATTCAATTCCCCTATTCGTGGAAAAGCGGCGAGTAGGTTCTTCACCACGATAACACTCCTTAATATTCGTCGCAGCTTATTCAGCAATTTCTGGTGAAACCAGCCTTACACACTTTGACAGCCCTTATACAGTCCTGAGCTGGTTTGGAGGGTTCAAGATTTATGTGATTATCTGTGACGAAGAAGGGGAGAGGTGAAAATAGTAAAAAAAAAGAGTGGCATAGTTTTTGAACTGCCCCTAAAGAAAATAGCATTGAAAGTTTAAAAAAAAACGATTACGTGACCCAGTAAGAAGGAAACGGTCCGATTCGTGGAAAAGTGGCGACTAGGTTCTTCACCACGATAACGCTCCTTAACATTCGTCGCAGCTTATTCAGAAATTTCTGGTGAAACACGGCCTTACATACTTTGGCAGCCCCCATACAGTCCTGACCAGCTTGGAGAGTTCAAGCTTTACGTGATGATCTGTGACAGAAAAAAGAGGGGGTGGGGTGGGAAATGTTTTCAAAATGGCGTGACGTAATTTTTTAGGGTTTCCTAATGTGGAGCAAAGAAAAAGACTAAAAAATTTGTTTTATAGAGAGGTCTCAGTGGCACTACAAAGTGTTTACCAGCTGCCTGAATTGGCACATTTTATAACTCAGAAAAAGGACGAAAAAGAAGAGCAATTGATGGAATTAATGTGTATTGTCACGGGCATTCGACTCTTCAATCGAGATTGTCAAAGAGGAGGCGAAGGAATCGATGATTGTATGACTTTTTTATATTGGTACCATTTTCAGGGTTGAGCCAAGTTAGCACAGAAAATAATTTAAATTAAAGTAATTTAAGAGAAAAAATGATAAAGTCTTTATTAGTTACTGACTGATATTTAAAAAAAAATTATTGGCATTTATTCTTTTACGGGATCTTTTATTAATAGAATAAAACAATTTTTTATTTAAATTTATGAATTTTTAAATTATTATTTTCAGGGCTGCCACATACGAATTTACTTAAAATCCTGAAAAAGTTACGTATTCAAACCGAAAAAGTTATCTATTCAAACCGGAAAAGTGTACAAAACTGACAAATTTCTTTCCCAAAAAGTGACAAAAATTAACTAAAAATGACTAAAGTGCATAAATAATGTGACTAATATTCTTTTCAATTTAAAAAATTTAAAATAATGCGATGAAATTTATAAGGATTCCGTGTAAATTTTAACGAAATAAGGTTCAATTTGTAAGGCTTCAAAACAATTCAAGTTAAATTCAAATAAATTAGAAAAAAAATTAATTCTTAAGATACCATTTATTTCTGTAAAATTGTATTGAATTTAGAAGATTTTAAGGGAAAAGAGAAGAATTCGATAAAATTCATACAAATTTATGGGGGATTGAAAAAATTTAAGTTAATTGATAGCAACTCAAGTGAACTGAAAACAATTAAAAAATAAGAAAAAATTGAATTCAATAAGCTTTGAATAAGTTTAGACAAATTCAAGGGAATTCAAAAGAATTTGATGTAATGCCTAAGAGTTCAAGAAGAGTTTGGATGAATTAAACAAAGACTAAAATTAAAAAAAAAATCATTGAATTGAGTATAATTGAGTAAATTAAGAAAAATTAAAGTGAATTAAACAAATTAAAAGAATTCCAAAAAATTCACAAGAATTTAAAAGAATCCACCATACATTAATAAGAATTCAGGATGAATTCCAAATGAATTCAAATGAATTGCAACAAATATTTGAAAACCTCTTCAAATCTTCCAAACCCTACGTCTTTAAAATCTATTCAAATATTATAAAATTCCCTGTAATTCTATGAAATCTTATATGTTCTGAAATCCTGGAAAATTTATTAAAATAGCTTCAAATATTTTAAAACCAAATAAAATCATTGAAATTCTAGGAAATCTTATAAGATTCCTTTAAATCTCTCAAAATATTTTAAAATATTATAAATATTATAAATTTTACATATCCTGTAAAATCGTTCCATATCTTCCGAAATTCGAGTAAATGCTTTAAACCAATTAAAAATTTTGTAAATCCCTTAAAATCATTCAAATCCTTGGAAATCCCTTTAAAAATTGTTACTGTCTTGAAAATTCAAGTGAATTGAAAAGAATTAGATGAAATGCTTAAGAATTCAAGGCGAGTTTGGATGAATTAAAAAAAAATTAAAATTAAAAAAAAATCCATTTAATTTAGTAGAATTGGGTGAATTTAAAAGAATTGAATTTATGACATTCAAGAGAATTCCAAAGAATTCCAAAGAATTTAGGATAAATTAATGAGAATTGAGGGTGAATGACAAATGATCTGTAAAAAATATTTGAAAATATTTAAAACTCTACGAAATCCGTCACTTTTTATGAATAAATTCTTTAAAATCTATTAAAGTATTATAAACTCCCGTGAAATTCTATGAAATCGGATATTTCCTAAAATCCTGCAAAAATGTATTAAAATACCTTGAAAGCTTTTAAAATCCCTTAAAATCATTGAAAATCTTATAAAATCTTTTTGAATCTTTTTAAATATTGTATAATTTTATAGATCCAGTAAATTCGTTCCATATCTTCTGAAATTCTCGGAAATTCTTTACAATAGAATACAAAAATTTTAAATCCCTTAAAATCATTAAAATCATTAGAAAATCGTTGAAATTCTTTATATCTCTTAAAAATGCATTGCAATCTTTTAAAATACCCACAAATATTTTAAATCCTTTGAAACTCCTTCAAACTTTTTAAAGCTCTTGAAAATTTCGTGGAATATTTTGAAATAACCTAAAATCTTTGACATAATTTGGAATCACTGCAAATTATTGAAATCTATTTTAAAACACCTAAAATATCGTAGAGCTTTTGAAAAATCCTTTGAAATTTAAAAAATACCTTAAAATTGTTTTGATTCTTTGAAATCCTCTCGAATTATTGAGATCGATTAAAAATTCTTTGGATAATTTTCAAATATCCTAAAATCTTTAAAATTCCTTAAAATCTTTGGAAATATCTTGAAATATTTGAAAATCTTGGAAATCTTTTAATTCTTGTAAATAAATTCTTTGAAATCCGCTGAAATATTATATTATTCCGTGAAAGTACATAAAATCTTATGCTATTTCCTGAAATCCTGGAAAATTTATTAAAATACCTTGAGAGCTCTTAAAATCTCTTAAAATCATTGGAATACTCGGAAATCTTAGAAAATTCCTTGAAATCGTTCTAAATATCCTAAAACCTTAAAGATCTAATAGAAGCGTTCCATATTTTCGGAAATTTTTTTAAAACCTATTTAAACAAATTTTAATTCTCTTAAAATCAATAAAATCCTGGAAAATTCCTTAAAATTATTTAAATTTCTTGAAAATACCTTAAAATCTTTTAAAATATACTCAAATATTTCAAAACTTTAGAAATACCTATAAATTATTAAAATCAATGACAAATTCCTTGGAATCTTTTAAAATTCCCTCAGATTTTTCAAATCCTTTGAAATCTTTTTAAATCCCTAGAAACTTTTTAATGCTCTTGAAAACTGCTTGGAATTTTTTAAAATATCCTATAATCATTCAAATTCATAAAAATCTTTGGAAATATCTTAAAATATTAGAAAAATTTAAAAATACTACGAAATGCCTCAAATCTTGTAAATAAATTCTTTAAATTCACTAAAATATTTTGAAATCCCTTGTAACTTTATAAAGCTCTTGAAAATGCCTTAGAATCTTTTTAAGTACCCTAAAATATTTCAAATACTTTCAAAACTTTTGAAATTTTCTAAAACTCTCGAAAAGTACTTGGAATTTTTAAAAATACCTTAAAATATTTTTAGTTCTTTTTAAGCATTTCATATGATTAAAATCTATTAAAAATACCCTAAAATATTTCAAATCTTTCGAAATCTCTTGAAACTTTTTTAATCTCTTCAAAATTCTTTGCAATTTTTTGAAATATTATAAAATCATACAAATCGTTTGAAATCCCTCCAAATTATCAAAATCTGTTAAAAATTTTAAGAATCTTTCTAAATACCTTAAAGTATTTCAAGAAAATTCAGAAATAGGTTTTAAGAAAAAATTGGCAGAAAAAAGAGGAAAGAAAAACCAAGGCAAACTCCTATTTTTCTTTCTAACTTTTTATTTTCTTTTACTTAAATGGAGAAATTTAAGAGTGTCGTCTAACTTAATTAAATTTTAATAATATTTTTGGAAAATCCACCTCTTCAAGCCAGAATTATAATTAATTAAAAAAAATTCTTCGTTCCAGATCTGAATTATAACGTTGTTTCGAAAATTCTCTAACTTTATTTAAATTCTTTAAATTCACTTAAGTACTTTGTAATCCATTGTAACTTTTTAAAGCTTTTAAAATGCCCTAGAATTTTTTTAAATACCCTAAAATATTTCAAATCATTTCAAAACATTTGAAATGTTCTAAAAGTCTCGAAAAGTACTTGGAATTTTTTAAATTACCCTTAAATCTTTTTGATTCTTTTTAAGCACTTGAAATGCTTAAAATCTATCAAAAATATCCTAAAATATTTTAAATCTTTCGAAATCTCTTGAAACCTTTTTAAGCTCTTCAAAATTCCTTGGAATTTTTAAAAATATTCTAAAATCATACAGAAGAAAATTCAGAAATAGGTTAATTTATTGAAAAATAGTAAGTAATCTTTTTATGTAAAAAAGTGACTTTAGTGATTTAATCTTACAAAAGTTAATAAAAAGTGATTCAAGAAAAAAGTGGCAGTCCTGATTATTCTTGACAGTTATTTAAAGCGCTTCTTATAGAAATTTCCTGATTTTTGTAATTTTTTTTTTAACTTCTGATTTTCCCTGATCAACAATATTCCCTGATTTCCAGATTCTTTCCTGACCTTCGGTCACCCTGTTTTTTTAAATCAATACACAATTAATAAAAAATATCAAATTCATACTTTTATAGTGCCAAGTATTTTGCAAGATGCAATAAAAAAGACTCAGTCTTCCATTGTGGAACTTTTGGAACAACTGATGCAAAAAGTCTACAAATTCACTGCTGCAGTCGAAAATGTACTTCCGGATGATTTTTCTGATGAAGATCTTTGCTGCTGTGATGACAAAAAACTTCCAAATTTTGTTACCGAAGATGATCTCCAGTGGTGTATTGAAATGCTCACAGCTTTTCGTCAAAAAGAAATTTACATCAGGTTCGGAATTGTGAAAGTTCAGGTTTGCCACTGAATTTTCCGTTTAAAAAAAAAGAGCATTTCAAAACTTCAGACCTTTCCTGGGTTCTGTGGCAAGGGTGAAAAATATTTATTAATTTCTTTAAATTTAATTACAATATTTATATCAATTTTTCTGTTTAGGAAAATTCTATCTGATATTGAAAGTTGTGAGACCGAATTGAAATGCATTTTGCAACGCCTTCAGAATCGACTGATCAAACTTCATGAAACTGTTCGTTACAGAACAGCAATTCCAACTGCTCAAGTTTATGTAAGTTAAATTTACTAATGGGGTTGTTGCATGAATTTTAGATAATATATTTTTTAAACACTGCATACAATTCTAAAAAAATTAGAACATATTTTTTAAAAAGTATCGAAACACCTATTCAAACAACTTTTTAACTTTGAAACGTCACATCCTGCAAGACGCTGAACCAATCAGACTAATTGTGAGCAGTGGCTCCATTGACTAACGAAGTATCTAGCTGACCAATCAGAAAGCCTCATCTTCCCGCACAAAAATTAAAAAGTATACTTTTTGAACATAAAAAAAAATATTTAAACTTACTTAAAAAAAACTTTCCTCAAGTAATTATATTAAATTTTTAATGTTCTTGGACTTTCACCGAGAAAAAAATATATTTGAAAATATGCAACAACCCCGTTAAATTTAAACAAAAAACTAAGTATACCGATATTTTGTCTTCAGCCTCAGTTTATAGACATGGCAGATATCTGGATGAGTCTTCAAGACGAAGTGATAGTTTTGAGTCACACTAATCGCTTTCTCTGGCAGTTACAGAATCTTTATGTCAAGGTGAATTATGGGGAAAATTATCTATTTATTATAATTACACACATTATCAGGGTGGCTGAAAAACTACAATTTCAACATTCCCTGACTTTTCCCTGACCAATTTTTCATTTTCTGTGACCATTAGTATTCGAAGATCAGCATTTTAATCCTGCAACATTTTTAAATTAGAATCTTTTATAATCTGGATAAAACAATAAAATTTCAGATGAAAATTTAAAACTTTCAAATGTATTTATTTCAACCAAAAAAAGATAACTTTTTGACAATATAGTTAAATTTTCAACCAAATCGACGAATTTTCAAACAAAAAAATGTTGCATTTTCAAGCAAACCATTACATTTTTCAAAATACAGTTGAATTAAAAAAATATGAATTTTCAATCAAATGGTCAAATTTTGTATTACAAAATATTAAACTTCAAACAAAAACAGTTGCATTATCAAGATTTGTCAGTCAATAGAGAAAAAAAAATTAATGAAAATTGTAGAAGTTTCAAGTCCAACAGATGGGCTTTCTACAAAGAAGTGGAATTTTCAACGAATTATTTAAATTTGTAATCAAAAAGGTGAAATCTCAACCAAGAAGATTAATTTTCTACTAAAAAAGACAAATTCTCAATAAAATACATACATTTTTTACCAAATAGATGAATTTTCAACCAAATAATTGAATTCTTAAACCACAAAAGATACATTTTTAACCGAAAATAGAATAGTTTCTATACCTAAAATAATTAAATTGAATTTTCAACAAAATTGTTGAATTTTTAAGCCACATAGATGAAGCTCCTATAAAACACTTGAACTTCGAACAAAAATTACTAATTTTCAGCCAAAAATGCAACAGTTGATATTTAAACAAAGAAAGATTTTAATTTTAAATAAAAACCAGTTGAATATAACTAATGAAAAATTTGTACTAAAACAGATGAATTTTTAAATCGAACAGACGAATTATCAACAAAATAGTTGAATTTTTAACGAAATATTTGAATTTTCAAACAAAAAAGATTAAACTTCAATCTGAAATAGTTGCACTTCCCAGCAAAAAATTTAATTTTTAATCAAAAAGATTAAACTTGAACCATAAACAGTTGCATTTTCAACCAAATAGTTATTTTGTCAAGCCAAAAAGACGAATTTTTTGTAAGACTGTTAAATTTTCAACAAGGAGATGAATTCTCAACAAAAAATTTAATAGTTGATATTACAATAAAAAAATCAAATTTTCAGCAGAATAATTAATTTTAAAAAAATACTTCAATTTTGAACCAAATGGTTGAATTTTCAACCTAAAAATATTCATTCTCAACAGGAAAAGGAATAGTTGATATTTCAATTAAAACAGATGAAATTTAAAACCAAAAGGATGAATTTGAAATAAGGAGCATTGATTTTCAATATAAAAAAATTTCAACAAAATAGTCCAATTTTCTACCATCGAGATGAATTTTAAAATAAAATGATAAAGCAGTTTCATTATTAACCAAAAAGGAGGAAATTTCAAAGTTAGAAGATTAGTTTTCCACCAAAAAGACGAATTTTCAACAAAACAAATGCATTTTTAACCAAATAGTTGAATTTTCCAACAAGCAGATGAGTTTTTTACAGAGACGATGATTTTTCACAAAGACGATTAATTTTCTACTAAAAAAGACGAATTTTCAACAAAATACCTGAATTTTCAACTAAAAAAGATAAATTTTCAACAAGAAATAGAATTAATTTACTTGCCGTATAAAAAATTAATTTTTAACCAAAGAAAGGAATTTTCAAACGTTAATATCTTAACCAAAAAGTATTAAGATATTAATTTTAAGAGAGGACGAATTTTTAACCATGAAAATTAATTTTTAAACAGAGAAGAGGACTTTTCAAAAAAATAGATGAATTTTCAAAACAAATAGTTGATATTTCAACCAAAGAGAAGAATTTTCAACAACGGTGAATTATTTTCTATCACAAAAGACGAATTTTCAGCAAAATAGATGAATTTTTAACCAAATAGTTGAATTTTCAACTAAAAAGATTAACTTTTTACTGAAAAATATGATTTTTCAACAAAACTAAATGAATTTTAAACCAAATATTTGACTTTTCCAACAAGAAGATGAATTTTTCACAGAGAAAATGAATTTTAACAAAGACGATTAATTTTGTACTAAAATAGACGAATTTTCAACAAAGTAGATGAATTTTCAACCAGATAGTTGAATTTTCAACCAAAAAGATGAACATTTTACCCAAAAAGACGAATTTTCAACATATTATTTGAACTTTAAACCAAAGAGATGAATTTTAAACTGAAATGGTGAATCTTCGTCTGGAATAGTTGAATTTTTAGTTTGAAAAATTAATTTTGAACCCAAGAAAGAAACAAATTTTCAACCAGAGATAAATTTTCAACTAAATCGATGAATCTTTAACAAAAAATTATTTTTTATCAAAGAGCTTTAACCTTCAACCAAGTAATTCAATTTCCATCCTAAAAATATGAATTTTCAACGAATAATCAAATTCTTGATATTTCAACCAAAAAATAAGAATTTTCAACAAAATGGTTAAATCCTCAACGAAAAAGATTAATTTTTTTTCAACATTTTTTACTAAAATAGATGAATTTTCAACAAAAAAGTTGAACTTTCAACAAAAAATAATGACTCTTCAACAAATTAGTGGGTTTTTCAACCAAATAATGAATTAAAAAAAAAAATATATAATCGTCAGGAAAAAGCAACTGCAAAAAGAGAAATCAAAATACAAGGCAAAGAAATTACTAACAAGGCTGTATCAGGGTGACTGGAAAACTTCATTTTCAAAATTCCCTGATTTTTTCCTGACGAATTTTTCATTTTCCTTGACTATTAATATTCAAAAATCTTCTAGCATTTGTAACATGGAATCTTTTATAAACGGAATAAAACAATTTAAAGTAATTAAAATTTTAAATTCAATTTATTATCCTTTACAGTTATTTTCCTTATAAAAATTCCCTGACTTTTGAAAGATTTGTTTAAAAATACCTAACTTTCTCTGACCAATAAAATTCCCTGAATTTTCCTTGATCTCCCGGTTTTAGCTGAACCATGGCCAACCTGATTATATAATTTTAATTAAAAATAAAATTAAAAAGTTTTTATTGTAAAATATAAATTGAAATTATAATAACACTTCTTTGTCAGACTATCAGCGTTTATGACGAATCTCTACTGAATAATATGATAAAAGGGAAAGAAGTCTTGACTGATGCAGAGAGATTGGAAAAATCTATGGGGCAGATGATAAGTATGTTAAAAAATATATAATTTTAGAAAAAAAAACGAAGGAACTGATTGTTATTATTTTTAGCTGAATGTGGTGAATGTGATCTCTACTATCCAAATTCCACCAAGGATTTTGAAAAAATTCACTTAGAGGTAAAGTTTTTCAATTTCCAGAATTCAATTTTTATTACTAATTTTTAATTTTACGAATTTTAGTTTCTTGGATTTTGTGCATGGAGTTTTGTGATAGGTAAAGGTTCCCTCATACCTGGGAATCCAAATATTGGAATTGCCAAGTGGAGAGGAAAATATTTTGCATTCAGTTCGGCAAAAGCTGCTCAAAAATTTGGAGAACAACCAAACAAGTAAAATTTTGTTTTTAATTTTTTTGTAAAATTTTAAAAATATACGAAGAAAATCAGAATATAAAATATTAACCATTTATTGTAGCTGGATCAAAATTATGTTTAATTAACTTAATTAATAAATATTTTGGAATCTTTCAGGTACTTGTTCGAGGCTTTAAATTTCGTCCGCAATCATCTGGAATTCGTTCACCTTTTCCAAATTTACAATGATGTGGAAGCTATCAGAAATCAAGAAGTGTAATAAGAAATTTCTTTTTTTATCAATATTGATTTTCAAAATCCGTGAAAAAAATGGTTTATTTTTCAGGTTGAGTGAAGATGGTCCTTTTCTGACTGTTCATCACGATCAGGAAGTTCAGACCGTGTTGCATGTTTTGCCTTCTTTTATTGACAAAAATTATTCCTCTAATATTTGGGATCATAGGAGAAAAGCTCTAAAATTGGTAAACTAACAAAAATTATATTAATTAAATAAGATTTTTTCAAAGATGAATCCCATGCCTAATTCAAATTCCGGATTTCCCAGATAGAAGGTTTTTTTCAACTTTATAAATTAATGACCATACAATAATTTGCAGTTGAATTTGTAAAATTTAGGGAATATTTTTAAATTAAATTCCAGAATGTACGATAATTCTCTAAAGAATTATTCTAAATTCTTCAAATCGATTTTTGAATTTGTAATACAA
>CAKNWT010207022.1:5355-15397 GCA_932066315.1 Andricus coriarius | reverse complement strand
TTATTCATAATTACCACTTTTAACTGATAAAAATAAACCAAACGTACAGGAGCGTCCCTGAATCACATGTCGCAGGCGTGTAGCTAAGTAGCGGTTTCGAGTGTTAAAATAATTTATTTGATTTAAAGAAATAGTTTCTTTGATTTAAAGTACTGAACTCAAATATATTACTTCTTTCATTTCCGTCTGAAATTTCTTTGAATCAAACAAATATTTATTTAAATTAAAGAAAACCTATTACAGAAATAATTTCTTTAAACCAAAAAATACGAACTACATCATTTTTTAAGATCAAATAAATGTTTTTTTATTTTAAATGTATTTTTGGGTCAGTTGAAAAAAACGATGGTAAAGAAACCATTTCTTTAGTTCAAGATACATTTTTTTCTGAGTGTATAGGAAAAATAACATATTTTTTGCTTTGTGTCTGTCGCATTTTTACGCATAAGTGGGTGAATTTCGGAAATCGAAATTGGAAAAATAATTTTTTATCGATCAATTTTTTCAGACATCTTTATTTTTCCCAAAATGCTTCCTTGTACAAAAAAGTAATTAAAAACGACAGGTAAATATTTTCTAGATCTAGAACTTTTGTAAATAATGTTCTTCAAAACCGTTGGAAACTCGGATATTGACTGTTGGTTATAATGTTGACGAAACAAAGAAAGAAAAAATTGTGCAGTGATTCTTGCCCTACTCTCTAAATATGAATCAGTGAAAAATTCACTTATTAAAATAGTAGTTGGACATTTCGCTGATTAATCAGTGATTCCGGACTTCACAGAAAAAACGAAAGATAAAGTTTACATCGATTCCAGGTGAAAGATTCGCTGCAACAAAAAATAACCTTGCCGGTTAAACTTTACACGAATCGAAGATAATTTTCCATTTTTAACCTTGCTGTCTTGTGTTTTCCCGGCTGTCAGAATTATTCTCATGGAGAATAGACACAAGGAGACCAAAGTAATGTAACGCAAAATGAGCATATTTTTTCGCGAAGTATACACGCCTAAACTTCCCGTGCGTGGCGCGGGTATGAACATATGTACAAAAAATATGGCCGCCGTACAAGGCAATATTTGTACATATCTTCATACTAGCGCCACGCACGGGAAGTTCAGGCGCGTGTACTTCGCGAAAAAACATGCTCGCTTTTCGTGAAGTCAATGTACAGGACTTTGGTCTCCTTATGTCTATTCCCCATGATTATTCTCCTAACCTCGCTTAAACTTTCACCGAAATACATTCAATTTTTAACAGTTCCAAAATGTAGCTGCAACACATTTTAACTATTGAATTTTCTGAATCTTATTATTTTCAAATAAATATTGAAGTAAGCGAATAGTTGTTTCAAATCTGGTGTCCTGATTTATATCTCGAATCCACTCATACTTTGTCTTTTTCCCATTGCTGCTAAGGGCGTAGCAGACGACAGCTTTTATTCCATCGTAGGATAATCGTTCGCCAAATAGCATGTAAACTTTATTAGCGGAAAATGTTACATGCAACAAAATTTAACTTTAGTTTTTTCTGTGTTTTCACTAATCAAGTCAGTAACACCAGAGAAAATCATGCGAGACATAACCTCTAAGTTTTAAAGTAAAGCGTTGTTGGTATTCTTTACCTTAAATAGCAAAAATAATTTTTTTAAGACATAATTTTGTAAATTTTCGGACTATAAGTGCGCTGAATTTACTGCGGGAAAAATACGCTTTAACTCGTATAAAAAACACTTACTTGACGGGTGTGTACATGACAGTCGACGAATCTTGAAAGTAAAGAAATATGTGAGGTTTTTTGTCATTTAGAAGCATCAAATCTTTTCACATTTTTTAATATTTGATCACATTTATGGGTTTTAAGTTTTTATTATGATTATTTCATTGAATCTACTAAAATCTTATTTTATTATGACTGCTAAATTGACGTGATGCAGTGCTGCCAACTCTCAAAAGTGAAACTTTCACTGAATGAATAAGTAACTTTTCACTGATTTTCAGTGACCGGATTCTAGCTATTTGAATGAGTGAGATTTCACTGACATTCGACATTCGATTCGATTAAAATATTCTAGGTTTCTTATCAATCTCTTACACATGAGTTCGTTTCATCCCTGAACCTATAACTATCTATATGGTTGAATCAGTTAAAATTTAGATAGTATGAACGCAGAAACAAATTTAATCAGTTTTCTCTCTCGTAATAGTAATCAAAATAGTAATTAATGTGAATGCTGGACATCACAAAGAAGCATAAAATTCTTTTCGAGGTAGGCGACAGGGCTAAAGGGTGCTGGGCTGCCGTAATTAAGTCGTACTAAAAATCTCCGCGCAGTTCACAAACAGATCCAGAGGCCCAGCAGATTTTATAGCACGCGTCGTGAAACTTGTGTAGGAGCGCCTGTGTTCCTCCTCCTACATATATGAGTACTCACACACATGCGCAACCTTATGTCCTACGATCGACGAGAGTATTCTCTTCGCGTGCAACCATGTTGCCTTGCGTGCTTGCAAAGATGTTACTTTGTTATCAGAGGAAAATCATAAAAGTACTCTAGATAAGAGAAAACACCTTTTCTTATTTTATTTTTTAATTTATCCGGCAGAAAAATACTATGTGATTCCACATATTACTTTTAAGAAACGAAAATCATCGAGAACGAAACCATTATTCAGTATTATTCACTAAAATTATTTTTCACAGAAAAAACTGGGGTTTCTATCAGAACCAACTTTTGGTTCCAAAGGAGCTGCAACAAAAAGGAACCTCTCTTGCTGAACAGGAACCCAAAATGATAAATGGTTTCTAAATGAACCCAAAGTATGGATTAAAACGGTAACAATGGAGCCCTTTTTTCACTTCAGCCTTGAGTCACTACGAAGGTTTCACAAGTTTATGGTGTACACTTTACTTTGTAATTCGAATTAAATAATGTTGCACTGGGAAAAATTTACTGAAGAAACTAAAACCATAGACATTAGTCCTTCTTGAAAGGAAGACATTGCACATGAAATTTGACAGTTTTTAAGGTTATGTTGAAAATCCTATGTTTTCCATTGCGCATGCACAAGAAGCGCGGGACTATTTAAAATGATTTAATATACACTTGCAATATTAGGTTTAATATTAATTTTTTAAGAAGCTAGATATTTTTATAATTCAATTAAATTTGTTTTAATAAAGAATAAAAAACGTTTGTTAATATTTATCTAAATGACTATTCATAGTAGTTATTGATTTCAAATAGGCCCGTGCTTTTCGGCACATGCGCCGTCGAAAACGTTGGCCCCCACCGATGGCCATCTGTCGGATATCAACGAACTAAAAAGGAACCCTTAATAAGAGTTCCATTCGAACCTAACTTCTAAATGAACCCAAGTTTTACTTGAGCCGCAACGTTACTGAACCCTCAGTTTTTTCTGTGTTTCAGAGGCACTGGTGAAATTCATTAGTGAATACGAAAATGCATAACACAATTCTTTTGGACAATGCACTTGATCGACTCTTACTTTTTTTGAATTCCATTTTAAAGCAGTACACGTAAATAACCACTTTTTCTTGTGAAGAATCTTTATGGCAATGGCGGTTTAAGAAAGCCACCGAAAAACAAAAAATTTGTGGAATCGAAAGAAGCTCAGCGAGAAACCGCAATTTCGCTGTGATCTCCAACGAATTAGCCAGACAATTTTTCCCGGAATTAGCAAAGTGGCGGATATGTTGACGGCAATGTTGATGTCTTCATTTGCTTCAGCAAGGGATAAAAAGCGCGAAACGTGAAAATTCTGGTGGGCCTGATTTACGGGGCAGAGCAGTAAAGCCATAACAGTGTTAATGCGCGCGCGGGACAGCCATCCGACGCGGCTGTTGTTGCTTTTATTTCAGCTTTATTTTAGCCGGACTCTCTCGTAAAAACAATCAAGCGGCGCGCCGGCCCGACACACTAAACCTTGATTGTAACTGATGAGGAGGAAGCTGCGATTGAGTGTAACTCTGACGAAGAGGGGCAGCATCAGGGAACGAGAAAAAATCTAGGAGGGTCAAATTAAAAGAACGCAAATGGAACTCAAATCACGGTTTCGAGAATTCTGAATACCTAACATTATACTCGTAGATACTAGCCTAAGGTGTTATTGCAATAGGTTGATCAATATTAATAGAGCTCAAAATATATTTTTTTTCAACACCCACCTCGAAAGTGAGGACTTCCGTGCCTCGAAATGATATGAAAAGTGCTTTAATCCACTAACAGATTGTTCGAGAACAACAATGACGCACGTGTACTTCGCAACACATCTGTTTTGCGAATCGAAGCAATGGACGTGCACGCGCATTTTACAAATAAGAAACTTTGCGCACCGGTATAATAAAAATATTCTTAAAAATTCCTTTAAAAAAATTGTACGCCATTTTAGCTGAAACCCACCATACGGGATCGGAAATTTGATGAAAAAGTGCAAAAAAGGTCTAAAAAAAGCGTGTGATTTCAGTATTTTCCTTCAGTTCATGCTGCAAGTTTCCCACTTATCGGATATCCCCTATTTTGACCACTTGTATTACAAATAGCTATTGTGTTAAATGCTTATCACTGTTTCTCTTTTCCAGAATACAGAAGTAATTAATGAAGCTCCACACAAACCAAGTCAACGAAGCGGGACAATTGCGCGAAACCTCTACATTCCGTGTATTGTTTTCAATACGTGCAAATTTCCGGTGACAGGGGATGAATCGCGAACACGTAATCCAACCACGAGGTGAAAATTCCACGAGGGTTCCACCCCGGTACGAGATACGACGATTCCGTACGCGCGGTTAATCTCGAAATCCGGTGGTCGTGTCGGACGTTTAGAGCATTAATATTGCATTAATCTTTCGCCGCAAAGTTACCGTTAATCGTATAAAGTGGCGTGTCGTGACCTTCGGTTTCTGTATGGGCACACACATACATGCAATCGTGTCGCGGAATCGCGAGGAGTATCCGAACAATTTTTTCATGGCATGTTTGTGAATTCGTTAATTATTTCTCCGTCAATTATCAGCTTGATTTAGAAATCGGGGGTTCAACCGCACGATGTTGTGGCTTGGACGATGCCGATCCGCATCGTTAATACAATGGCGGAGGAAGGTCGATGCAATCTTTCTGCAGTTTATGTAAAATAACATTGCTCCACTCCTTTATAGAAGCTAACAATATGTATGGTATGCATGCGTGAATATCCACAAAAATATATAATAATTGCCCGAAGTCTGTCATAGATATTGTGCTTGAAATGTATAAAAACAATTTATATCTGACTTGTTCGCTTTTGAAGAAGAATGTAAATCGTTAGGATCGTTGGCAAAACTGATAATTCTCATGCACAAGCCGACAAAACGACATATAGGCGACGATAAGGTACTATTAGTGCATGGTTTTATTAGTTCATGGTCTGGCTGATCTATACGACCGTGAACAGTTAATCAATGCTTTTATGAACATTCGCTTGCTAGGGCACTACTGGCCATCCCTCCAACCGCGTGCACGCTCAAACATACACAACTGACGAACACGTCCTCGTGATGGACTCATGTTATAACAAAGTTTCTGTAGGTACAGAGTGCACAAGTGTAAACCCAACCGAAAGTTGACTAACACCACGGCTATAGATTCCCGACGCTTTTTGTTAAACGGACGATTATCTCGCGAATGGCGACATCTATTAGCCAACATAATGTCATTTATACGGGCACGAATTTGACGAGCGATCCAACGAACTGGCCAGTAATTAAAACGCGGAGCCGATACATCGAGCTATTCCTGCTCATCAAGGCTTCTATCATATTCAAGGTAATTCCTTGTTTTTTTTTTAATCAATGTGTCAGGTATTCCGCCGACAGGACTTTTAGCGTTAAATATTCTGATTGGCTTCTATATGTGGATGTCGGTGAAAATAATATATTGTCAACAATACGTTTTAATGATGAGAAAATAGAGATATTTCGCAGCGTTCTGTAAGTACAGAATAACACTAATAAAATGAGGTTTTATACTATTTTTGTCTTCGTCAAGGCGCCTCTCTTGGAATTGTTTTGTAGACTTGTAAAGATAGAATGCAGTGAAGTTGCCATCCACTGGGAAGCGACCTCCAATGATTGACTGACAAAATAATGTTTGACTCCTTTATTGAAAACAGAGGCCAACCAAAACATGCGCTCATAATTGCATGCTGCCTGACGAGCGATGACGCGCCTGTGCTATGCCGCGCCGTGCATCGGGAAGCCGTGTTTACACAGCGCGCGAGTCCGTCACTATATCCCATCCAATATATAATAGTAGTTCTCTTTCTCTCCAGTTCCATGTCCAGCTATCCTTCCCTCGACTCGTAACTGTCGCTCTCCACTCCTCTCTTTCCGTGCTTCGGATCGCTTCGTCATGCCGGTCACTCGTTCCTCGATGATTAGTTGATTTTCGCGTCGGCGATCCGGTTGACGAGAAATTTTTTCAGAAACCACCCTCTAATATCAGCTTATGGCACACCATGATAAGTTTTTGAACTGATAAGTTTTTAAAGTGAATGTATTGAATTTGACAGTAAAAACAGCCATCTTAATTATGTTTTAAGCTACTCCTATGAAAACATGTCAAAATATCATACCCGTAAGCGATAGTCCTGGGAAAAAGTTTGTACACCAACGACCAATAGTGAAACAACGATGGATGATGTCATGCACGCGTCGATATTTAAACAATCCACCCTGCTTCACTACTGTACGGTAAATTTTTTTTTCACATCACTTTTTATTTCATAGAGACAAGGTAGATAGATACCTATCGGCCAACAACGTATATGGTGTATTGTGTAGCCCATTGTATACCGAGCACCGAAAGGATGCCCGCGCCGATATCGAGATCGGATCTCGCTTATTGAGTTTATTAATTGCGTAATAGGAAATGGCGTTCACGCTGCCCGTCGAAATTGAAAAAAATTGCAATCCCCGGTGACCCCACTATCCCAATGCATCGCACTGCTCCACGCGGCTAAACTACAACAGATAGTCCAGGCATTTTTACCGTTTTAACTAGGTAGAGAAAGCTTTTTTGCTAAAACGATTTATTTAGTAATCCTGTTATAAGGTCCTAATTTGATAGAAATGAACACTATGCACACTACTACAATTTAAAAAAAAGAACCATTTATCTACAGTATAAGGTGCCGAATTAAGAACCTTTAAAGTAACCAATTTTTGTAAGCATGTGGCTGTTAATTTTATAAAAAAAAAGTTCTGTATGATAATTAAAGCATAAGTAGTTTACATTAATTCTAAAAAAATACAATGATCTATCTCCAATAAGTCATGAGTTATGACCTGCCAAAGTTGACCATTTTTTTACCCATTTGTCAGGTCAAATTACTCGAGTTCAGTGTTTTTGAAATAGCTCGTTTCTGCATAATGCAACGTTTATGACGCCAGCGGAATAGTTGAAGAGGAGAAAATGTTGTGTAGCTATTTAATATTGTATTGTGTACCTAGGAGTGATACAGTCTTCTTATCCCAGATCGTCTACCCCTCGTTATTGCAAAATCCCGATGGGTTAAAAAGCCGTTTGTCTCCTTGGTGTACTTTATCTAACAAAGGTATGATTTACATGTTTATCACGTCGTACAGGGGTGACAGCATATGCGCATACGCGGAGGACTATTATGATGCTCTGATGATCATAATTGTACTCCGCACTGCGCAGCACATGCGCATTCGCTGTCCATCCCCCTGTTGTACCCAAGTCGAAATTTAGACCCAACTTTGAACCTAAGGCTTCTTATTAGAAGATAGAACCTGCTTTGACGCTATCCAAACCTATAGTCTCTACTTTAAACTTTTCACTCCTAGAGAATGAAACATTAGAGCCTCCGTTGACTCCTCTTGAATCTGCAGGCTCTACTTTGAATCTTTAGAAGCTACCCTACCGTGATTTGGAAGAACGCCGTTAACTGCATTTCGGATAAATCTCTCTAGTCGTCTACGTTAACTGCGTTCAGGTGACTTATCCAAATCAGGGCAGTACAGTCTTCCGATTCAAGAACCTAGTTTGACGCAGTAAAACCTCTCTCCATTAATGCTGACCTTACTTTGAATCTTTTTAGCCTACAGTCTTCGAACTGATGATTCTAATTTGACGCTTTCTAAACTTTATAATAATAAACTTAAAAATATTTATAAGTTAGATTAAATTAACTCATTGGATATCTTAATGGCTGCAATTTTTCTTTGCAAATTTCAATCACATAAAAATATTTTCTGTTAACTGAAAATGCTAAAAATTGGTATAAGAATAACATTTATCGTGGAAAATGACTAAATGTTGTCAATTACTTCATTGGTATAAACATTTTCATAACCGTTTTTTTTTTATCAATTTCAGTACAGACAGATATTTCAGAATGGAATGGTTTAAAGTTACATGGTCATATCCAGTGTTCTATGGGAGCTAGACAATTAAACTTTATTCAGATTTACGAAAAAAGTTTCTGCTTCAACTTTGGAAGGTCATGTCTCTTGACCTATTGGAGCTGGATTATTCTTTTTTTTAGAATCACCGGAAATTACTTCTACTGTCATTAATATGCAGAACATTTTTTTGTAAAATGAACAGGTCACAAAGTACAGTGGAAACTTCAGAATTTGATTTTTCAGCTGCTGAAAAAAACTGGTTACTTTGAAGGATCATAACTCGCCACCTACTGAAGATAGAAGGTTCTTCTTTTTAATTGTCCCATAATTTTGTCTTATTTATTTCGCTGTTGGGTATTTTGCTATAAGATATTATTGAAAGGGTCAATATATGCAGACACGAGTTTTTGAACTTTTTTTAGAACTATTACCGGGACGCGAAGCAGTCATTTCTAGCAAATTTGGAATTTGCATCAGGACCACTAAATAAACCGTTTTAGCAACAACAAAAACACACTCTACCTAGTTGAGAAGGTAAAAACCTACACTGTTAAAAAAGCGGAGTTAAAATCAACTCCGAAGCATACTGTATAAAAGTCCGACCGTTTTGAGTAAACGGCAAGCAAAGTACAAGAAGACGAGTTAAAATTCAACTCTTGAAAAATAACTCCCTAACTGCACTGCCCGGAGTTATTTCAATCAACTCCGTTCTGACCCTATAGTTGTCCCACTACATCATCAGGAGTTGATTTTAAGGAGTAAATATCGCTAAAAAGGAACGCTGAAGGGAGTATTTCACAATTTAGAAATAGACTCCAGTACTCTGAATAGTGAATATATTTTATCGTAAAACTCGAGAATTCTAGATGGTCGCGTCGCGTGTCTTGTAGGTATTATTTGTTATTTAATATTTATAAAAAAGTTTTAGAAAACGTTAAAAAGATTAAGCTATGGCAACTAGACAAAGTGGGTGCAAATTGTATATATAAATCAGAATTGGGATACGAAGGATTCATAGACGCCGGTAAGTATAAGTGTATATAATAATAATAATCATGAACATGTCTATGATGCTTTTGAATCCTTTTGTACGATTTAAAAAACTCGTGTAAATTATTCCTGTTAAAATTGGCAATATTGGCATATAAGGCAAATAACTCAATTTAGAAACATTTTATTATTAAAAATTAATACTCAAGCCATTTACTCAGAAATGTCAAGGAATATTTTTTGAATGCTCCGAAAGCGTATTGAAATAGCTATTTGTGATACAAGTGCGCAAAATAGGTGATTGTGTACGAGTGTGAATACCGCAGCATAAGCCGGAGGCTCGAAGCATGAGTCGGTGGTTAGCGCATGAGCGAAGCGAGTGTGAAAACGTAGACGAGTGCTTCGAGTTGAAGGCGAATGATGCAATCACACGAGTTAGCAATCACCTATGCGCACGTGTATCACACGCTATTTTTTGCAACGCCCGTCCGAGAAAGTTGTGTTCGGAGTTGACGAAAAATAATAATCTTGAAAGAAAAGATTTTTAAATTTCGTAAACTGTTTTTCTTTTAAACAAAAATTTTGAAAAAAATTTTGAAAAAAAATTTCTGAAAAAATTTTTTTT
>CAKNWT010206973.1:360-12376 GCA_932066315.1 Andricus coriarius | reverse complement strand
CCCCCCCCCCCTTTTTTTTAAAGAATTCTTATTTTTCCCAGGGGTCATTCACAAAATATGTGATCCGTTCAGGGGGTCGTTTTTTTGTTTAATTTTGAACTAAATTAATGGAACCCAATAAGAAAATCCAACTGTTCTTGGATAAAATTTCTTATTATTATTATTATGATTCATTTAAAAGTCTACCGTTATATTTTTTGTTCGGAAATAATTTCAATTGGTCAAAAATTTAACTATTTTCATAAAAATGCGTTTCTTTTTTGTTTAAAAATTAATTCTTTAACTGGAAATTTATCTATTCCATTTTTGGTTTAATATTTATATTTTTTAGTTTCAAATTTATATTGTTTGGTTGAAAATGTATGCATTTTGTGGATAATTCATCTTTTTTTGTAGAAAAATTATCTGCTTGTTTAAAAAATCATCTTTTGGATTGAAAATTCAACGTTGTGGTTGAACGTTGAATCTTCTCTTGTAAATTCATTTTTTTACAAAGATTAATAATTTTAGATCAAATTCATCTCTTTGATTGAAAATTTAACTGTTTTGCTAAGAATTCTTTCTTTTCGGTTGAGAATTAATTTTCTTCGCTAAAAATCTAACAATTTACTTTGGTTTAAAATTGACCTTTTCTTTGAAAATTGATCTTTCCAGGTCAAAAATTCATGCATTTTGATGAAAATTCGTCCTTTTTGGTAGAGAATTCATCTTCTTGGTTCAAAATTTATCCTTTTTGTTTAAAATTTAACAAATTGGTTAAAAATTAATTTGTTTTTGGATAAGGATTATTCTATTTTTTTTTATTTTTCCTTTTTTGGTCAAATTCAACTGTTCCTGACTTAAACCTTAAAGACCCGAGTTTTGGATTTTGAAAGCGTTTTTGGGAACTAAAGTACCCAGTGGGTCCTAAAAAGTTAAAATAAGAATATTTTTTGGTTGAAATATAAACTATTACATGTTTGGTTGAAAATTCATTTTTTTGTTAAAAAATCAACTACTTGGTTTAGAGTTTAACTACTTTGTAAAAAATTATGTTTTTTTGTTGAAAATTCATATTTTTGGGTTAAAAATTGGACTATTTTTTAAAACATTCATCTTTTTGGTTGAAAATTTAATTATTTGGTTAAAAATTAACATTCTCATTGAGAATTCATACTATATGTTGAAAGATCATATGTTTTTTTTTTAACTTAACTACTTTGGTAGAAAGTTGAAATATATAGTTGAAATTAAACTTTTTATTCAAAAATGGATCTATCTTGTTGCATATTCGTTTTTTTGTTGTTGTGGGAAATTAATTTTTAATCTGAAAATGTAGCTATTCCATTTTAATTGAGACTTTGGTTACAAATTCATCTATTTGGGTAAAAATAAATAATCTTCTTTTTTTAAAGAATTTTGGATTGTGCTAATGCTTTTTGTCATGAAATTATATTTGAACAATCATTAGATTTTTTCAAAAATTCATTATTTATGAACAATTGCAGGTTACGTTGGGGTTTACACAGAAAAAATTTATATTTTAAAACAAAAATCATAATAGGTCGAAAAATATTGAGAATTTAAATAAAATTGTAGATAACGTTAGAGAACATTTTTTTGTTATGTTATGTTATTTTAGTGTTTTTCGTTGAAATTCGGTATTTTTAATAAGTAAAATCGTAACATTTTGCAGATTGACATTATTCTTCAGATTATCATTCAGTCATTAAATTCACTATTTTGGTACAATTTTTTTTTTTTGCGTTTTTTACCCGAACTCGGTACTTTTGATCAATAATAATTGGATTTCAAAGAATATTTACAATATTTGAACTTTCATAGGATATGTAGGCGTTTCCCTACTGTAAATCGGTTATTTAAGCGAAAATTATTTTACTACAACAAATTAATCTTAAATTTTGGACAAACTGATGTTGTATTAGTTTTTCCGTCAAAAATTGGTAATTTTTGACAAAAATTTGTGTTTATAAAAAGGTGTATTTACCCAGCAGTAGTAAGCTTTTAGTTCGATTGGAAAATATCGTTTGTTCTGTGTATAGATTTCAAAATTCAAAATTTTAGAAATTTGAAAAAAAATTTCCTTTTTGCCGAAAAATTATGTTGAATTTTTTGTAGGTACATTTTTTTGTATTAAATAATAATATAATTTTACAAATTTTACAAAATTGTAAATTTGGCCGTTTTAAAATTTTTTTAGATCTTGCATACCACGAAAACAATTTTTTCGTATGATAGCAAAAGAATTTCGATTCAAGCACGGTACGTTAACATTTGTTCAAACAAATGTTCAATTTAATTTAAACTAAAAATTTACATTTTAGGAAAATTCTAACTTAAGCACAAATTTTGTATTTTAATTTGCAATTTTATATTATTATTCGCTACCGAAACCAGTGACTACAAGAAATTCAAAATCATTTTTTGGTCATGAGGAAATTTTTTTTCAAATTTCCAAAATTTGAGTCTTCAAATCCATATATCGTACAGAAGATATTATTCGATTCAACTACAATTTGAAGAACCTACTGATGGTGGTAAAAGGATTTTTTCGAAATATCATTTTTCCATACGAAAATAATTTTTTAAATCTTTTAGCATTGATATTTTTTCAGATTATTCAATTATTATCATTCAATGAAACAAAAGATATTTTTTTCTTATTCTTTTTCCGATCAATTTCGATTTTCTCGGTGCGGAATAATTTGTTTGGATCAAACATTTTTTTCGCATTCACCACCTCCATAACTCGAGCGCAAGTTTTATTTCTGCCAATAATGGAAAATTCGAATTTTAATCGCTATCCAAAGCAGATTTTGAAAACCTGTGAAATTTTAAACTTAAAATTCTTGGTTGATTTTCTCGAAATCAGCTAACTCTTTTACACCAAACTTTAATTAACCTCATTCAGATACTTAATATCTACATACCCGAATTTGAGGTTAGTAGCACTTTAGTATTGTCAACTTCCACAACGATTTTCTTGAACCTAGATAACATTTTTTAATCAAAATTTTCGGCTTAAATTCAGCAACACATCAACTTGGGAGTAAACCTTTATTTCATCTTTAAATAGTGATTTGGCTTTTTCAGAAGGCTGTTTCGCTCCCCTGAAAAATTTCGAGTTTTTGGTTATCTAGTTCTGTACTGCCATCCTTCAATTCTGACTTTCAGCTATTAATTTTCATCAAATACCATAAGTAGCGTCCTATCATTTGAAATAATAGTAATTTTATATTTGATTAAAAAATTGTGTTGCCCACTATTACGAGATTCCTCCTCTCTTCCACGTATCTTTTTTGTTCTTTTCTCTCCCTCTCAGTTTCCCCTCTGATCCTGTGTAAATTTGAACCAACTGAAAGCTAGCCTTGTGCTTCAACATTCCCCTTTTTACCAGCAGCAAGTTTTCTGTGTACAACTGTCTAGCCAGAATACTCAGCATCCAGGCGCGGTAATTTTCAACGAACACAGAAGATTTCCGAGGTTTCGCCCTTTGACCTCTCTTTTTCACCTCAACCCTGCCCACGGATCTCTTTCACTTTAAATATACCTCTTTAGCATGAGGATTTTACGATTCATGACCCAGAAACCTAAGAACTTCGCCGAGACCAGCGAATGCGTTTAATTGGATTATCGCGAACTAAGAACCCACAATCTACACCTACTTCTTTTAAACAAAAGAGAAGGAAAAAAATTCTTGGAAAACTGGCTTCCTTCCAAGAAAAGAGGGGTGAGGAAGTCCCAAGAGCGAAATAAAAAGCTGTTGTAGATATCGTATCCAGCGGAAAATATCGACTTATCATTAATTCATGAACGCGAAAGCTTCTTATAGCAAGCAACCAGCGAGAAACATGAAGCAATGGCGAAACGAAAGCATACAAAAAAACTAGCCGACCTTTTCAGAATTCTATCTCGAATCCGAGAGGGTTCTTCTTCCTTTTCTTTTAAATTTTGTTTGCCTTTGTTAACAAATCGCCCCTGAATGCCCCAATTCAAGAGTTATCTCTTACACAAATTTTAGTTCATCGCTTTTAATCCGACCGTCTTGGGAACAAATTACATAATTGCTTAATTATTGTATGCTATTCAAATATGGAATATTATCAGCGCGTGTAGGTCGTACTTCGCTTGAAATTGCTTGTCATATTAATTTATAGTTTTTTAAACTTTGTTCTACGATTCGGTACTACAGATTTTTAATTGAGGTGGGTTTATTAAAAAGTGGTAGCACCGCTCTATAGAAATTATATGAATGTTATTCAATGCCGTTCTTCAGGAGAAAGAAGGCTCATTAAATCTAATTAAAATAGAATTGACTACCACCAAACTATCAAAAGACTAATAGAGTTTTTTATTTTCACTAATAACATAATTTTAACTTAAATATCATAATAATTTTACTTCTGTATTTGAAATTTATGTAATGTATAACTTTAGAGTAAAACACAAAAGCTTTACTGATTTCCACATGATTTTTTCAGGTAATTCTTTTTCAAATTTCATTCAAAAAGTAATTTGTTATACATTGATTATTTGAAAGTCAAACGAAAACTAGGATGGCTATTTTTTTCGCATCTCAGTGAAAAGACTCTAAATGAGCAAATTTATTTATCTTTACAATCATTGGAATATTAGATGAAAATGATCAAAAAATGACAGAAATTCTTTACAGAATGTAGTATTTTCCAAAAGAGTGATTTTTTATATATAAAATTTTACAAAAAAAGTAGTTTGCACTCTTATGATATTTTACACCACACCAGCTAATCCTCAAAAAGAAAATGAATTATATAGCGTATTGCCGTGCCGAATAATAATGATTGAAAAATTTATTATTGTTTTTAAAATTATTAATCTACTATCGTCTTCACATGGATAGCCATTTGCATAGAGAATTTCGAAAAAATTATAAATTCTTCTTTTCAATTTAAATCTGTGGTTTAACAATAACGAGAGTCAGGTAACATGTAGTAAATATTATAATCTATCTCTACAAAAATAAAAAATTTTAAAGTGTGGTTTTTAAGGAAATCCATGTTTATGCATGTTAGAAAAACTTTCACCATTTTATAATGTTTTTTAAATATGTCATCACTTTTTGTTATAAAAAATTCAATTCCGAAAAAACAATTGTTGATTTAAAGTAGACCCACAAAATTGTATTTGATCTTTTTCTGATCAAACTCGAGGTTTTTCCTTTGAAAATCGAAATTGCTATTGAGAAATCAAAAATGTAAGTTTTCAGCCAAACGACGTGAGATACGAAACAGAAGTGTAGAAAACTAATTTTTACTTTTAAAAATGCCTACAAAATCGCATTTTATACAGGAAAATGTTATAATAGTTAGAATGTTAATTATTAAATATATATTATAAAATAATTTAATAAATGACAATTCTTCTTTCATACAAAATTTATAATCAGTTAAAGACTACACTACTATAGTATTATCGTAAAAGAAATTAAGAGTAATTTTAATGAAGATTAAGTCAATTGCAGTGCTACCGCCAGATATAATTGGTAGATTGAAGCAGTTAATCCATTCTTAATGGATTGAAAAACATCGATAATTGCGCGCGCAGCTATCAATGAAGAGGGGATGAACGGGTCCGAAGGATAGAGAGAGTCTGGGTCTCTCCATCCTTTGAACCTGTTCATCCCCTCTTCAATCATGGATGCGCGCGCAATTATCGATTTCATTCCCCACATTGAAACTGGTTTCACATAATGGTTATTTAACTTTTCTTTCACCCTTTCGAAACTCTTTGCAGGGAGTCATTCAGTAGCGTAGTAGCTACAGCTTTCTCCCTATTTCAATCAATATTATAATAATTTTTATGAATGCAAATATGCCGAACTGCTTCACATTGGAAAACTCTGGCATCACGGTCCATGTAACGTGCGTGGGTTTTTTTTTAAACCTGTTTTCCTCGAGAATGGTTGAAAAGCGATTACTGGGAGGAGTATGAATCTGAACAAAACTCCGAAGGTCGTAGGTTCCCCTTGTTAACTTCAATAAACAGAATTTAATTAATTTTTTCAATCTTCAAGACTACGTGGTTGCCAGGACTAATCCCATGGAGTCATAATACTTAAAAACTCGTATTATTTTATCTCCTTTGCCGGGAGGAACGAAACGAGCGTCCGCGCCAAACCTACTCCCAAGAGCAGTCGGCAAGATGGAATTGCGCCAAATTAGCTCAAGGCTTTCAAGGTCGAGACGCTTGCTCGCGGTTCTTTATTTCTTGCCCTAAGAGGATGCCAAGCTTTGAAAATCCTGCTTCGGAAAGCGGATAAATCACTGCGTGATACACGCATTAGCTTTCGAGGTCAGACATAGCAAAAGGAGTCGCTCTGTTCCAGCAAATGGAATTGGCTGCAACTGAAGTTGCTTTAATGCACAGTAAATGCCAGTATATCAATTTGATCCTGAAATTGGATCAACATGATTATGCAACGTTTTTATACAGATTTGTTATTTTAAACTTTATCAGTAAATAGCGCATAATAATGATCGGATTCACAATGATGATTTTTGTCTGTCATGAATGTTCATGAGTAGCAAATGTTGAGTGTCATCCAAATTTGAAAACTAAGTTTCTTGAAGGTACTGTCAAACGGGGTCATTTATGACATGTGGGGTAAATTCGGACATCCGAATGTTAAAATAGCTAAAATAGTAGAATCCTTAACCAAACCAGATTAATTTTCAACCAAAAGACATTCTTTTAGTAAAATAGTTGAATTTTAGACTAAAAAGGAGCTAATTTTGTTCTAAAAGTGTTTATTTATTTATTTATTTATTTATTTATTTACAATCTTAAGCCCTACAGTCCAGGACCATTTACAGGGCTACATGTACAAAAATATAGTTTTATTTCAAGCGCATGTTATGTCGATCCAATCGGTCTTACATTCCTAATACATATTCTTTAGCTTTTTACGTAAAATTTAACAGTGATGCGTTGAATGGATCAATATTAATAGTATTGGTATACATCAGATTTACATTGCTACATAACTGATAGAGAGGCGTTCTCAGTTTTAAGTTTGATGAAGGCATGGGAAGATAGAAAAGTGTTTGCAGTCTTGTCTGATATTGAGGTACAGAGAATGGTAGTATAGAAAGCAAATATGGACAATCAATATAAAATTCAATTATCTTGAAAAGAAATAGTATAGACGCTAAAGTTCTTCTATCTTCCGAAGACCATACATTAAATCTGCGCAGTAACTGACCATAGTCAGATCTCGGAGGTAAATAATATCCATCCTCTTTATAGGCTATAAATTTCAAAAATCTTTTTTGACACTTTTCTATAATTGCCTTGTGCTTTATGAATGTTGGAGCGAACTAGTGAGTTAAATAGTCTTTTTATTGGAGTTACTGAGTTAAAATTTCTACATGTTCGCATCAAAAATCCTAAGGTTCTATTTGCACTTTTTACTAACGCGTTTCAGTGGTCTTCAAATGTTAGCCTTACATCAAAGATTAGTCCAAGATCATGAACGACAGAAACCCTTTTCAAGCTAATGTTATTTATTACATAATCATGTTTATGTAGATTCACCTGGATCCGACTCCCACTTCTGTAAGATTTACAACTTCCTAGGGCAAAAAAGAAATGTTTTAGAAAATTTTGAATTTCAGGGTGGGAGAAAAATTTCAATTTTCCTTTATTCGGCTATGAATCTCTCGGATAATTTGTCTACCGTCAAACGGGATAATTTCGGACAAGCGGGGTAAATTCGGACGTTCCTAAATTTATTGTATAAATTACTTAAGGATGTTTTAACTAAAATTCGGAACCAGTTAAGATTCTAGATTCTGGTTAAAACCCCCTTAAGTAATTTATACTATCAATCTAGGAACGTTCGAATTTACCCCACATGTCCGAAATTACCCCGTTTGGCAGCAGACAAAATTTTCAGAGAGATTTGTAGCCCAATATAGAAGAATTAACATTTTTCTTCAACACTGAAATTCAAAAGTTTCTCAAACATTCCTTTTTGGTTTTGTTAAAAAAATCGTCTATTAGTTGAAAATTCATCTTTTTGTCTTGAGAATTCCACAATTTGGTTGCAATTTTATTTCTATTAAATGAAAAATTTTTCTGAGTTCAAGATTCAACACTTTTGTTAAAAAATAGCCTTTTTCGTTGCATATTAATCTGTTTGAGTTAAGAATTTAATTAAAGTTGATTTAACTGTTTTGTAAATTGAAATCCACTACTCGGTGGAAAGTTGAAATCCTTTATTAAAAATGCACTTCTTTGGTTGAAGATTTACCATTTAGTTTAAAAATTAATCTCTTGGGTTGAAAATTATTCCTTTTTATTAAAAATTTAACTATTCAATTTTTTATTCAAAAATTATCTTATTTAGTTGAAAATTATAATATTTAGTGAAACCAATCATTTTGTTTTAGTTAAAAAGTCATTATGTTGTTGAAAATTCGTCCTTGTTGATAGAAAATTAATCTTTTTGGTTGAAAATTTATCTTTATTAGTTGAAAATACAAATATTTGGTGAAAAAGAAATTATTTTTTTTTAGTTTAAAATTCATCTATGTTGTTGAAAATTCGTCCTTCTTGGTAGAAAATAATTCTTTTTGGTTGAGAATTGATCTTTTTGGATGAAAATTTCACTACTTGCTTAAAATTTGTACTCTTTCTTTTAAATTTATTTCCCTGGTCAACGGTTCGTCATTGCAGTTTGGAAATTAATTGCTTCGGTTGACTTTTTTTTATCGAAAACTAGTTCTTTCTACTGTAAACAATCCTATATCATTCATGGTTAAAAATGTACATTTTTTACTTGAAAATTCAACGGTTTAGTTAATAAATTTAACTTTCTCAGTTAAACGTTGAACTATTTCGTGGAAAATTCAACTATTTTGTTCAAAATACTTCTTTTTTTGGTTAAAGATTAATTTTCCTAATTGAAAATTTAACTAATCCTTTCTGGTTAAAAAATTGTTTTTGATTTGGAAATTGAACTCTTTGGTTGAAAGTTGAACTATTTTATTTTTGGTTAAACATATATCTTTGGTAGCGGAAAATTCCACTATCAGGTTGAAAACTGATTCTTTTTTAGTTGAAAATTCGACTATTTGTTGAAAATGTAATGTATTTAATTAAACATTCAAATTTTTCTAAAACATTATCTGTTAAACCAAGAAAGTTGTAAGTCTTCCAGAAGTGGGTAAAATTGAATATTTTCTAAAACATTTCTTGTTATAGAAATATAATGTCGGTTATGACTAACCTAATACTCTTAATAAAAAGTATAAAAACTTCTGCTCGACAGATATGAATTTACATAGTTGTGTCAAAATTAATTTTTGATGATTTTGAAATCCCGAAATTTACTTTTTGTTCATAGAATATACAATTTGAAGGAGGATCCTCAGAGTTAAACTTGAATGGCTTATTTCGAGAAGCTAGAATTAGCCAAAGAAAAGTTTATAAGCGTCTTAAATGGCCTCGTTATTTAGTTAGGAAGCACTGAAAATAAGGTGTCTAAAGTTCCGGGTTAAAATATAGGTAGATCCAATTTGAAAGTTTCGTTCTCGATTTGACAGATACTTGCGTCTTTTCAATGAGCTTCGTTTACATTTTAAAAGCATTGTGTTTTGGTAATTGAAAAGTGATTCAAAAGACCCCTTTCAAGAATTATTGAGGGGCAACTTTTTTTGAATCTCAGCACTTTACTAAGCTTGGCATTTCTATGGGATGTGATAGATAACGCACTTTCTGAAAAGGAGGGTCATAAATTGCATCGATTCTTATGTAAGAAGAACCCTCTCTTAAAAATCGCTGGCGGTCCAACGTAACAGGTTGTTCGATTGAATTTCCCTTCGTACCGAGTCTGACTTAAAAATACTTTTACTACTTGTGGTAGAAAATTCTTTTCACTAGTTTTAAGTTTTCTAATTCCTCTCTCTGGGTTATTAAAACAATTAGGAGACTATTGGCAGAAATAATAAAGTAAAAAAAATCTTCATGAATTTACAACCAAAAAAATTAATTTTCAATCAAGCAAGATGATTTTTCCACAACAAAAGAAAAGTTTTCAATCAAAAGGGATGAATTTTCAACAAAATAACATGAAGTTTCAACAAAATAATTTAACTTTCAATAAAGTAATTGCATTTTTCACTAAATAGCTAAATTTTTAACCAAAAAGAATTTTCTACCAAAAAGATTAAAGTTATACAAAAGAAGATGATTTTATAACAAAATGCATACGTTTTCAACAAAATTGTTGAACTTTAGAGCCAAAAAGACAAATCATATACAAAACAGTTAAATTTCCAAACCGAAAATATGATCTTTTAACAAAAAAGTTACAATTTTAGCAAAATTATTGATTTTTTAACAACATAGTTGAATTTTTAACAAAACAGTTAAATTTCCAGTCGAAGATAAATTTTCTACAACAAAGTCGATTTTTTATATGAAATAGATTAAAATTAAACCAAAATAGTTTTATTTACAATTAAATAGTTGAATTTCCAAGACGAAAGTCAAATTTTTTTAATGAAAGTTGAATGTTCAACAATATAGTTCACTTTCAACAAGAAGGGATGAATTTTCAATCCAGAAGAACGAATTTTTAACAAAATAGTTAATTTTTTTACTAAAAAAGGTTCATTTGCAGAAATAGTTAAATTTTTAACTAAAAACTTGAATTTTCAACCAAGAAAAGTGCATTTTCATCGAAATAGTCGAATTTTTAATTTAAAAAATTCAAGTTCAACAAAGAACAGTTGCATTTACAACAAAATAGTTGAATTTCCATGGTGAAAGTCGAAGTTTTTAAATAAAAATTGAATTTTCAACAGTGTAGTTCATTTTAAAAAAAGTATGAATTTTCAATCCAGAAGAACGAATTTTTAACAAAAAAAGCTACATTTTTTACTAAAAATGATTTCCTGAAAGAAATAGTTAAATTTTTAACTAAACAGTTGAATTTTCTACCAGCAAAAATGAATTTTCAACCAAATAATCGAATTTTCAATATAATAAATTAAATTAGAACCAAAAACTATTGCATTAACAACAAAATAGTTGAATTTTCAATGCAAAACATAAGTTTTTTATAAGAGAGATAAAGTTTTAACCCCACAAGTCGAATTTTCAGCACCAAAAGTTGAATTTTCAACCCAAAAAGTTGAATTTTTATTAAAAAAGTTAATTTTCAACTGAAAAAGATGAATTTTTAATCCTAAAGGAGGAATTTTCAACAACAAAGCAACAAAGCGGTTAAATTGTCGACCATGAATAATTACTTTACCCTAATGGTTAAATTTGAAAGAAAGTAAAAAAACTCCAAAGAAAATATTTTGTTGTATTTTTTCATGTTTCAAGAAAATAGTTGAATTTTCAATCACATAATTGACTCTTTATCCTACAAAGATGAGTTTTCACCAAAAAAAATTAATTTTTTACCACAAACATGAATTTTCAGCTAAGAAGATTACAGTTCTACCAATAAGACGATTTTTTCACAAAATACATGAATTTTCAAGAAAATCGTTGGAACTTGAAGGCAAAAAGAGAAATTATCTACAAGAGAGTTGAATTTTCAATCCAAAAATATTATTTTTTAACAAAAAAGTTAATTTTTCAACAAATAGTTGAATCCTTAAATTAATAGTTTAATTTTAAATTAAAGATTCACATTTCCTACCACAATAGTTCAATTCTTAACCAAAAATCTGAATTATTAAGAAAAAATATAATTTTTAACCAAATAGTTGAATATTCTACCAAATTGTCGAATATTCATGACAAGAAGACATCTTTTTTCAAAATAGTTCAATTTTCAAATAAAATTATCAATCATTAACAACAACAAAACTAGATTTTTACAAAGTAGTTGCTTTAATCCAACTAGAAATTTTTCAACAGAAAAAATTAATTATCAACAAAACATGCAAAAACAAACATCACATCCACACTAGTAAATTTTTTTTCAAGTCCGGGGGTCAGACCATGTTTATTATATGTT
>CAKNWT010206956.1:638-18388 GCA_932066315.1 Andricus coriarius | reverse complement strand
AAACCATTCAAATTGAAATTTTTCAAGTATGAAAAAGATTATTGTTTAATATTTAGCAATATTTGACTGTTCGTCTAAGACGAGTAATTTCAAACCAAATACTCAGAAGTAAATAATTTGAAACTGAATTGTTTGAAATAGAAAGCCTTGAATCGTTAAAATTTCAAAGACCTTGTAAACTTTGAACGTTACGATTTGAATTGTTCTATATTAAAAAATGATAATTTTGTTAGTGCAATTTCGAATTTTCATGTACACTAATTATTTGTAGAACAATCGGAGTAATTTTAAGAGGTTTTTAAAAGATTCAAAATTAATTAAAAACTTGAAATGATTTCAAATAATTTAAACGAAGTGTGTGTTCCAACAAAATCCGACTATTCGTACCGAAATTTCGATGCAAATAGTCAGGGCCTAATTTAATACATAATACAGTTTTTTGCAAATTTCGAACAACAAATTTGGAAGCTTTTTAAGCATTGTGAAAGTCTTCAAATAAATGAAAACATTTTTTCAAGATCGCTATGAAAATTTAAAATGATTTGTTTTGAAAATCTAATTTATTTAATATATGGCCGTGGCTGCGTGTAAGGAAATTTTGGTACAAGTAGCCAAATTTTTTTTCGGTACAAATAAAGGGAGCTGGAAAAGGAGCTATTTGTTCCAAAATTTTTTCCGAAAAGTGTATGCACTATCCATTTTACACGTGTAAGTTATTGAGCATTTAAATACAACATTTTTTAACTAAAAACATTAAAACTTCAATTTTAATGGTTTAAAATTTAAGACTTTCACTCTGAGTGCTTTAATTTGCAGTTCATTTTTATTAATTCAAATGGAAAAATGGTTAGCTTTAAAGTTAAAATTTTTTAATTTCATTGACCGTAACAAATGTTTGTGAACCGTGAAAAAACCCAGAAACGAACGATAATTTTTTTCTTCGATTAAAACGGTCACCCTGGATAATATTTTTATCAAATTTTTACTTAACCTCGACTGATTATTTCCAAACTCAAAATAAAATACACAGCGCGCTAAAAAATGTTCAGTAATTAATTTCTGCATTAAAGTAGATTATACTAAAAACAAAAAACTGTTCAGAATGTGACAAAATTGTATGACAAAATTGTTTGGGGCCATTCACAAAATACGTGATACATTTTTCAAGAAATTTTAACACCCCCGCTCCCCCTGGCTTGATCGATATATTAAAAAACTGGATATATTATGAACACCCTTTTCAGGTGAAAACATAAATACTTACTAGATTGATTAAATCTACGAACGCAAAGTCCCTATTATCCCTGTATTGAAAATTGAAAGAGTTTGGTAATTCCACTTGCATAATTTGCATTCTGTTATCAGTTTCACTAGAGTCGTTAGCTTCCTCTAATTGCATTTCATCATTAGATACGTCTGAGATGTTATCAGCTCGATCTGAACGTATTCTTTTTGAATTTTGTTTTTCTGTATTCTGAACATCTAGATGTAAAGGGTCTAGGGACATTTTGCCTACGTGCTCCGATTTTTCAGAGATCTAAAATTTACGATTGCTTTTTATAAGAAAACTTAAATAAACCGTATTTCCTATAGCTGTGAAGAACAGTTTCAATTTAAGATTAAGAATTTAATTTGATTTATAAGATATTTAAAATATTTTAACGATCTTGAGTACTTATATACAATATATAATAAAAAACCCTAAAATAATAATAACCTTGTTAAACTCTTCCTCGCTACGTATAAAAATAGGCATTTTAAACACTTCTTGATACTCTTGATACTTTTTTAATTTTTGTAAAAAAATAGAGCGTTTTCCGCTCTGCGGAAAAAGTTCTTTCATAATAGGATTTGTCGGTGTACAATCGAGGGAAATTAAAGCCTTTAGATCGTATGCCTCTCCTATTATATCAACACGGAAAAATAGGAATTAGGTACAGTTTTTAAAATCAATATACAATTTTTTAATTAAACGGAAACTCTGTCGAACAGATTCGGAATAGATTACCTATAATATTTCAAATGTATACGTTTTACTGTTAAAGTTAGACAAATTTGCAGGGAAAAAATAAATTCGCCATCATTTCTAGGTATGAAACTTTTTTCGTTCAATTACTATGCAATTAAAAAAAAAATTAAACCATTTTATCTTGTAGTTGATTAAAAGAAAATAAATTTCTCAACTTCACAAAGCACAATGATAACCCACTGGGCACCAAATTCGGCGACGTCTTTACGACATCGTTACGACATATTTACGACAACTTTACGACATCCTATGTCCATGTCGTTAAGGTGTCTTTACGATATCGTAAAGACGTCGTACGATCTGACGATGTCTTTATGATATCGTAAAGACACCTTAAAGACGTCGTCAAATTTGGTGCCCACTGGGAATATACGATATACGTAATTGTCGAAGGTCATTGCTTCCTTTTCTTCGATGATCGTATGTATTTATATTATTACTACAATAAAAGCTGCTAAGTAATCTACTCCGAATGTTATTTATAGTGTGAACCAGTAAAATATTCTGGTCACTCTCATGGATTATTATTATAATAATCAATGTGAAAAGCCAAGAAGGTAAAAAATAAAGTTCGAAAATTAGGTCATGTTGCAAATTTGATGAAAGTACTTACTTTCGAAGAGAGGAATGTAATCTTCGAATCCCCATTCCACTAACAGTGCTTTTGTATATGGATCACTCATTTTGTTAATTTTGAACACTATGAACTATTTTTTTAGGCTTTTACCCACTTTGCCACGTGCATTGCCACAGAACACTACAATTTGCGCGGTCGCGTGCGTCATACAAAGAGTGCAGCTAGCTTACGCAGAAGCATTTTGGTTGGATCAAGAAAATCTTCTGTTTGGATCAACCAAATATTTTGCTTCGATCAACCAAATCTTTGGCTTAAGAATAATAAAATTCTCTCTTAAAGTATTTGCTAGATTTAACCAAAAACTTTTGTTCAATCAATAAAATATTTTCTAAAATCAACAAAACGATTCAACCAAAAACTTTTATACTTTCAAGAAAACGAGTTTGACGAATTGAACACAAATTTTGTTGATGTAACTAAAATGTTTTCTGAAATCAACGAAATGCGGTCAACAAAACGATTTTGTTGAATGAAGAAAAATTTTTTTTCTGGGTGCACGATATTTCACGCAATAAGAGTATCTTTTTAGACTTTTCTCCGGAAACTACGTTTCTCGTTTGAGGTACGTTAGTTTAAAGGGACTAATACCGCGCAGGACAGTGTGAGTTGAGCGAAGTAACGAGTGCGCATGCGCACACGCCGTCAAAGTGTACTTTATAGACCTAGGTCGGTGAAGAACCCCACCACCAACATCGACCTACTTTGCTGCTTCAAACCACGTCCAGAAAGCGAGGAAAGCATACTCGTCTCCTATAGCATGGAACAGCGTTCCAGGATTTCCCTGCAACATGTAAATTGTCCGCACCTTTGGAACATTCCAGGAACGCCCACTGGGAACTGAAGGGACCTTATATATTGTACTAAAATATGATATCCATATTATAAACTGACATAGATTTTTACCTATTTCTTACGTTTTACGTGATATGTATGGTTAATAATAACAATAACGGTAAGTCCCCCTTAGGTCCCAGTGGGACGTTCCTGGAACGTTCCAAAGGGGCGGACATTTTACACGTGCCTGGAAAATTCAGAGCTATTAGGGGTGTTACACAAAAAATTTTATTTAGTTGAGTCCAACATTCGGTGACATGCAATAAAAGTGGAGGTTCCTAAATGAAACGCATAGTAAGCATACGTGCTGTACACGTACATCAAAGTCTGCCTGAGTGGAATAAGGTGTTCATTCCGAATGTGCTTGCAAAAGGTGTTGGTTCGAAGCTTGTTTGAAGAAGGTGTTGGTTCCGAATCTGCTCGAAAAATATCTTGGTTCAGAACTTGTTCGAAAAAGGCGTTCGTTCGCCGAAGTATTTTATTCTTGAAATTTTGTAGTGGTACTACTGACGCAGGGGATCTAAGTTTCCTAAAGTAAATTTTCCTTTTTTTATTTAAGCTTTTAATTCATACTATTTTGCATAATTATATAAAACTAAGATCATACAACACCGCTTTTTAAATTTATGTTAAAATCACTATATTATGAATTAATTGTAGTATGCCATGCAATTTGGTGAGTACTGAATAATAGTAGATTGTGCAACAAGCGGGATACAGCGTCGATTATCAACGAGCATTAAGTTTGCCACACTCGCTACGATTGCGTAGCAAACTTCATGCTCGTTGGTAATCGACGTGTCCCGATCGTTGCTCTTTTCAAGGAGAAGGGGTAGATTGGGGATGCGCATGGCATTACTTTGTGCTCTAGAGGACTAAATGCCACAATTCTTCGCTATGACGTCACCAATCGAGTAAAGACCAACTTAGATTCTTCTGAACGAACGTTCAAGTCGCAAGTTCCGGCGCTGTTATTGGGAAATAAGGTGTTGTAAGCGATAATTGAATATTGTATTATTTATAATAAACCTGCTCATATCAGCGAAAGGACGACGTCCAGGATAATTATAGTTCTCGTAAATTAATGAATATAATAATATAATATATTAAATAACAATAATATAACATTCTCTAAATATATATATTTTTAAACTAAATTATATATTTTTTTTAAATAAACATGATAATCGAAAACAAGGCATTATTTTAAACATAAATAATAAATCACTCCATAATTTCACTTTAAAATGAGTGATACTCTAGAGGAATAACCCCGCTTGAACACGTCAATTGTAAATCCTTCTTCTTTTCCATATCCAATTGAATTTTCGTTAAACAAATTTTATACTTCCTTAGTTGTGCCACTGACGCAGGATTTTGAACTTGTTCAAAAGTAAAGTTTCCCTCTAGGGTCTTTCCTCTAGAGTATTACTCATTTTATAATGAAATTATGCAGTGATTTATTGCTTATGTTTAAAATAATTACTTATTTTGATCATCGTGTGCATTTAAATACTATATATAATTTCGTTTCACAGAAGTCCCGGGACGGCTGAATATTTGCTCAGGTAAGATATTTTTCAGGGAGGTCAAGGTCATTCTTGAAGTAACTTTCAACGAGGAATTCAATGGTGACCTTTATTTTGACCTTTTCGATGACCTTCAGGGTTCAAAAAACCTGTGGCTCAATCTCTTAAGTTATCCTCAAAATGAAACTGTCAAAGATGCGGTTGCATTTACTAAAACAGCTCTTGATCGAAGAGAATTACATCAACTGTAATTTATGTTTATATTTATATTTTTGATTTCCAAACCTTTACATAAGTATAAGCAATTACTGCAAATGCTTTGTATGAAACAAGATTTCAAAACAAATAAACTACTACTAATAACTTTTGTCAAAATTATCTCAGTAAAGTACTTATATCAAAGAACAATTTAGCAAAGTTTATCAATTTAAGACGATTTCGTTTAAGCATTGTAAATAAAAAAAGTATGAAAAATATCTTGTCATGCACCTGTCGCAACCTACAAATTAAAAATTAAAAATTGCTTAATTATATAAACACCATTTCTTTTTTAATTTAAGGTTCACAGATAATACTGATATTGAATTGAAAAATATTAAAACCAAGGTTAGAGTTCAGCATTTTGAAATTGAAGATTTTAAAAATAAGGCACATTTATTATTATGCAGCTGCTTTTCAAACTCTCATACTTATATTTCGTGCGCAATTAGAATCCAAACGTATGAAGTAAAAATTTTTAGCATTTTTTTCTCAGTGTGCATTATGTATTTTTACATCATTTTATTATTTTTTAAAGAAAGTGGTAAGAATTCAGAATGTAAATAGTACCTTGGATTATTTTATACAATTCACATATTAATATAATTCTTTTTATTGAAACGCGTTCTGTTAATTAACGAAGAAGTGTATTATAGAAAAATTTTTGTATTCGCTGTCTAACATAACTCACAAATGCTTTCTGTCTTTCCAGAATCACAATCTGCTCTTTAGTGCAATACTCTAAAATAATATCTTTTTTCACATATAACAAGTAATTAATTATATAGGGAATCAGAAAACATAAACTTTTTTCTTGAACAAAGATTTTTTTTCGATTGTCATAGCTATTTTAAAACAACAATTTTAAATTACAAGTTTGCATTGCCAAATTAAGGACAATAATTAATACTCGTTTCCTTGGAGAAGCTGATTTATGTTTTATATTATTAGTAAACTAAAATAAACTGTGATTTCTCTTCTTCCGATTTATTATTTAAATAACTAGTTACTTAGTACTATAGAAATATTTAAATCAGAACTATTAATATTTATCATTTTTTGATATTTAGCTTTCTTATCTCGTAATTCATTTGTGCAGTTTTCTGTAGAATAGGTATATTTTTGTTAAATCTAATGTAGAAGAGAAGATAATGAATGAAGCGTTCAGAAAATTTGTGAATAATTTTAAGACAATTATACTAATAATTTTCTCATGATCGATCAGATTCCTTCATGCAAAAATTATTATTTTGTGTATTACTGAATTGATTAGTGAAAAGTCCGGAAATACTGATTAATCAGTGAAATGTCTAACTACTATTTCGATCAGTAAATTTTTCACTGATTCATATTTAGAGATCATACATTGATTGATTTTACTAGCCTTTGTATATATTTTTTTCGATGCCAATGAGAAATCAATTAACATAATTTTAGCAATATTAAACGGAAATGTGTTCCTTTTTACGAATACGGATATGAAAAACCTCAGAAAATGTCATTTTCAAGGTCAAAACAGATATGTTCCCCGTTTCTCTATTATGTCTGTTTTGTTAGACTATTATGCTGGAGCTTTTCTTTAGTACGTTTCTCTTCTGACACGGTTCAAATTCTTGGCATGTAGAATAGCGATAAAAATTGAATTTGATAAGTTGCAGTGTTTTTTCGTTATCGCTGGTGATAAAATAAGAAAATAAGAGTATTCCTGCTTGCCCGTGAAACCATTCCTCGAAGTTGCTTGCCGCTCTCTTCTCGGACTGATTTATTTTTCTATTATATAATATACACTGAAAAAAAATGAAATTGAATCTGTTCATGTTTAAAATCAGATCTTTTTTATATTTAAATTAGGGGTTTGCAAAATTGGTGATGGTCGGGTCGGGTGTAGCGGTTTCACATCAATGATTTTCTTCTAAAATAATTTCTAACTAATTGCTAAATTAATATCGGAACTTATGCTAGAGAAATGTAATACTCTACTGTTAGAAAGTATTTTCAGCGTTATTTTTTTTTTAAATAGATAATTATGGTGAATTATCATTCAGAGTAAATTGAGACAAGGGTTTCAAGACACTTGAACCTACAGTCGATAAAGCCACCTACAATAGATAATAATTAATTCAAAACAATGATATATATAAAATAGTGAAACAAAATTGATAAGTTCTTAAAATATATAGCATTTTTAATACTTACTCATTTCAAATAATTATTATATTGCGGAATTAGTTTTTTATATGCATTTCTGATTAGTTATTATCTACTGCAGGTTGCATTATCTTCTACAGGGGGTTACCTGTCGAATGTTTGTAAATCATAAATTTTATTCTCTAAAATTTTTCATTCTTGAGAAAGCTTATCAATCAATATTAAATTAACTTTTTCTTGTAAACATTTGATTATGAAGTGAATAATGGGAGATTAAATCAAATAAAATCTGAACTGAATATTATTGTACGAAATGTAAGAGAATTCGATTTTTAACCATTTTTCCCAAGAATTGATCAATTATTTGGAAAGAATTTTTATTTTCAGCGACATTCTTTTTTCTGTCTTGTTTCGATCTTATCCCGAAAATCGGGATCAGTAGTCAAATATTCTCCATACGTTTGGGAAGTCAACCCGAAATTTAGGGACGACTAGTCTATCCCCTTTTTCAGCTCTGCCACTTTTTCGTTATACGATTAGACGCAGCCTATTCTTGCCAGCTTTTATTTGACTTGCTTTTTTCATAAGCTTTTTATTTGACTTTTATTTTACTTGGTATGTATGTATGTATGTATGCATGTATGTATTATGGCTGTGTGTATGTATGTTTATACACATTCTCATTTCCAAAGGAAAATACAAAATTCTATCAAATCTGAGCTCGATAATATATTTATCTCGCGCTTCGCGCTCGATGATGTATTAGCCTCGCGCTACGCGCTCGATCTTTGAGTTTCCCCCACATTTGCGTCCAGACTATTTAAAATTAAAGGTCAAATCATGGACAACTGTAATTTGGTGATTGTGAATTCTCTTTTTGTTAAAGTTCCTTTGGCTCTAACGAACACATTCTCATCACGTATCTCGTGCTTCGCACTCGATTTTGTCCAAAATCTGAACTTTTCTACATTATGCTCAACACTATTATATGAAATGTATATCATATTTATTTATGTATCTGAAGCTGGTACTGCTTATTCAGATTTTGCAAAATAATGTAACAATTTTTTTTTTCTTGATCACTTCAATATTTGCTCCTTATTTTTCACTAATTTTTATTCTCAGCTACCCTGAAAAATCTATCATTTCAATAAATGTATATTATCACAATTAATAATATGCATTGGTATTGAAACATACGTATTTTCATTGTCTTGTTTTTATAATTAAAAAAAGTATGCATCCTATACAAAAAATGTTGTTATTATACATTTTATTGCAACTTGTGTCGTTTCTCCAAAAATTTTATTTGTTTATTTTCAACGTTATTTTCGAGGATTTAAATTGAAAATACGCATACTAGTGTAAAATGGTTCTAAGCAAATTTGTAGATATAATTTAGGTGACAAAGTTTGTTAAATAAAAAGTTATTGTAGCTTGTGTCGTTTGTCCAAAAATCAAATTTTGAATTTTTGATGTATTTTTATAACAAGAGTTTATAACAAGTTTGTAGATCTTTTTTGGTTAAGAAACTTTTGTCTTTTCATTTTTTTTCGTTTATGGTGTTATTTATCCAAAAATTTTTTATTTTTTTATTTTTACTCTTAATTTTTGCGATTGAAAAAAACTTCTCGCCCTTTATAAAATTTATAAATAACAAATTTGTACTTTCTCTTTGAGTGAACAAGTTTGCCTATTTTTTTTCTTTCCTTGTGTCGTTTTCCAAACCGTTAAATTTTTTTATTTTTAATGTTATTTTATACGATCAAAACAGAAACTAAGCATCGTATCGAAAAATTGTCAATAAAAAATTTGTAGTTGTTTTTTTGGATGGGCAACTTCTGTCTATTCATTTTTTCTCATAGCTGCACAACTTTTGTCTCTTCATATTTTTTTTATCTTACATAGTTTGACCGTAAAATAGAATTTTTAATTATTTTTTGTGCGATCAAAATTTGAATTTTCGATTTTTCGAAAAAATTCAAAAAGTTGTTATTATAATCTTGTAAAACTCTTAAAAAGAAACATTTTTCTCCTTTTGACTTTTTTTCATATCGTGCGTTGTTCGGCTAAAAATATTAATTTTCGTTTGTTTGTTTGGATTTTAAATATTCTATAACTCTGATAAGGTTCCTTTTTATCGAAAAATGTTATTAGAATAAATTGTTCGAGTTTACGAGTACTATAAATTGTCGTACATAGAATTTTTTAATCTTGCACAAACCAATCTGATCAATCTTTCGAAAGTTATCGTGCCTACACGATACTACAGACTACAGACAGACACCTTCGTAAAAATCGTTTTGTCTTACTCAGGGGGTCTCAAAACGTAGAGATTTAATGAAAACCGACTGAGTCAAATTTGACATAAAACCAATACGTTTTCATTAGGCTGAAAACGTAAAAATAATTAAAAATAATGTTTAAAAAAACAAGCTTATATTAAAATACACTAAAAAGAAACAAAATAATTTACTCTTAAAAGGGGGGTTGCAATAATAATAGAATGATTATAATAAGGTGACTAAAAGTAAAAGCGTGGGGCATAAATATTAACATTTCTTTATCATATAAATGTAATGTGCAATATTTACGCAATATTATGCAAAAAAAATTATTGTCTCAAGCTTAAGACGGTTACAGCCCAAAATGTCGAAGGCATTTTTGTGTAGTTGGATTTATTTTTTATTTTTGAATAGTATGCACGGGGCTGTCCCGGTATATATTATCAGTCACGGACGCATTATCGTAATGCAATCAAGTGATCTGATAAGAACGTGTGCCTTAACGCATTGGGCAAAGCCTGGTTTTTACCCCATCATTCACGGACTGGGTTGCAGTCAAGTGCATGATGGGGGGACCTACAGCTTAAGGTGGGATCCGAACCACCAGAACCTCGGTAAAGGTAAATTGAAAAATGTCAAGCGGTACCCGGCTCAGTGATCGAACCCCGGACCTCTAAGGCGAAGTCCGAGCGTCTAACCAACTGAGCCACCGAGGCTCTCTTGTGCAATATTTATTTATTATATTATTATTATTATTAATATTGCAACCCTCCTTTTAAGGGTGAATTATTTTGTTTCTTTTTAGTACATTCTCATAAGGGCTTGCTTTAAAAAAAAATTTATTATTTATTTCGTATATTGTAGTACGATTTAGTAATCAAACAGATTTCTGGCAAGCAATGGAAAACTTTCATACTTCATTACATTATCCATATTGTCACTACCTTTTTGTGCAGGCGCAAACAGATTTATAGAAAGAGTTTAAAACAAGAAGTTATGTATACTAAAGATATGCATTACTCTGTACACTTTTAAAAATATATGACATCAAAATATCGAATATACTTGTTTCATGTCTAGAAATTTCTTTTCATTGTTTATATTTCCACCAAAAACAAAGGTTGGGCTTGTCGATTAGAATTTTTATCAATTTTAAATTCATACATTCATAAAGTATTTTATTCTCTTCATTTTAATAATACAAAATATAAGATTTTGTTTTAAAACAGACTTTATGGTATCAAATACTAGAGCAAATAAACCCAAGAAAGTGCTGCAAAAATAGTACGAATTTCAACTTTTTATAAAATTATGAATAAGTTTTAAAGTAATGAAAAAGGATCTAAAAAATATATTTTTTCACGAGGATAACGGATCTCGATGTTCCAACAATAGCCAGTTTAAAATATATGTAATAACAGAAGATTGATTAAAACATATTTTTATCTGCATATCGGATACTTAAATGTTATTTTTGACAGCAATAGCATAGTGCATTATTTATTTAAACATCCAGTTTATTCTTCTACTAATCGGTTTTGAAGGTTTCGTGTGATTAACCTTAATAAAGAGCAAAGTTAGCTCAAGCCCACCATAAAAGGGACCGAAATTTTTCCGACAAAGCGGAAAAAATATTGATAAACTTCTTGACTTAACATTCAGAAAATTCTATACAAACATGGTTTTAAACCAGCATAATAATCAGAGATTGCCCGAAAAAAAACCGAAAAATCTGTTTATAAACTTCAGGCGTGAGAAAACGAAACCATACGAAACCCTTTTTGGTAGGCGTTTGCTGCCCGCTTTACTAAATGATTTTTTGTATACAGGTAATACGTATATTTTCGATTCAATTCATTAAAAATACAAAAGTTAAGCAGTGAATTCGAGCGAACTTAATAACTGAATGGAAGGGTAGGTCGAGAAAGAAAATTGGACGTGGAATGGATCGATTTAAATCTAAGTAACGCACGGGAGCAAAATATATGTAAAAAATTATTGAATCCAGACATTTGAAGTTTTTTTTTAATTTTAATTTTTTTTACATTTTTAGGGGTGTCTAGAGCCTTCTCATTTTATGCCAGATTTTAGGATACTACTCTGCGCATGATAATTATGCTTCAATGTGTCCCTGTAATTAACTTCTTTTTTTCGCCCGAAAAAAAAAAATTTCGGCACTTGAAAGCTTTCTTCGGATCAAAGTAAACTCACAAAAAATTTAAGATATCTGGGGAATCAAAACTGGAATAAAATTGGATCCGATTTTTAGTGTTTCCAGTTTTGATCTCCCAGTTATCTTGAATTTTTCATGGGTTGATTTTGATCACAAGAAAGCCTTCAAGTGCCAAAAAATTTGTTTATGTTTTCATGGGGACATAGAAACGTTAATTACAGGGGTGTATTAAAACAATACATTTCCACTAAAGTGTAGCATATCTACACGAATTCCAGCATTTGGAACAGTCTCAGTCCTCAGATCCCAATGAAAAAACACATCTAAGCAAATGTGTTTTTTTCATGAGGATCTCTATCATTCTTCAGACCAAGTTCATTATCAATACCCATAAATAATTATAAAAATATAAATAATACATTATTAACCTTTTAGAGACCATTGTAATCGTTTGGTGATATATAATTTTTTTAAATAATTCCTAAGCTTTTTATTTTTAAATTCTGAGATTAACCACTTTTTTTATTTGAATAAATAGAGCATAAGTTATTTACCCATGAACGGAACTTTTGAAAAGCTCTCATATGTTAAAAAGGTACAGATGTAAACACATTTCTTTGAATATCTCGGTTTGCTCCAAATGCAACTGTATAGTTTCTTCATCAGGACGGCAGAATAGTATCCTAAAGTCTGGGAAAAATTGAGAAGACTCTAGACACCCCCAAAAATGTAAAAAAAGAACATGAAATTCAAAAAAACTTCAAAACTCTGCAGATGATAATTTTCTTAAACCTATTTTGCTTGCGCACGTTACCTAGATTTAAATCAATCAATTCCACATTCAGTACACTTCATGGGGGTCCCAATGAACTGTTGAATAGCCCCTTAAACATATAACAATAATTAGCTTACTTATCTTAACTGAAATAAAATATTAGAAAACATTTTAGTTACAAGATCTTTACATTAATAGTTTTTAATTATGTCAATAACCGTTTCGTAGCAAAACTGAAATTAGAATTCTGAAAGCGACTTTAGCTGTAATGGCACTTAATTAAAAAAGAACGTGTATATTTAGACTGAAGTAAAATATGCGAGGAAAAAAGAATGCGAGTTGCAGGCGCAACAGTAGAACAAGCGACTTTCGCGCAGTAGAATAAATTTTCCGTGGTCAGACACAGTAGTAGAAAGAGAAGGACCGGTCGATGGTATTTTTCTTTCACTGCCTCTAACCGCGCCAAATTTCTTTTACTACTTCGAATTGTCGCTTGCCACTTTATCGTCTCACGTGAACAAAAATACGACTACTTGTCTCTAGTAACTTCACTTCCCCTTATCGTTTTTTATTTAATACATCTTTATGCTTCTATGACAGAATAATTTACAACGTAGAAGTGAATAAAACAAATATCTTCCACATAAAAAAATCTAACTACCGGGACTATTTTAAAGAGCAGAAATAAAATCCTATTAATGCTTGTGTAATTGAACAAATATAATACAAAATCCCTTTTTTTTCTTTTCATTCAGGAGTTTAAAAATGTTGAAGATTTTATACAGTATTTTTAAACGCCTTAATTTTAAATACCGTCAACCTCGGTAATTATGGATCGAGATTCGCGAATTTTTCCGATTGCGGCTTTGAAAAAGTCAGAAAATATACTAAATGTTTTGTGAACCACATATATCTGTTCCTAAGAGTCTTCTGAAGATATCCTGCAAATTTTATTTGAAAAATTCTTCTTTGAAGTTATTAATAATCACAGCATGATCCATGCTTACACTCCCGATGGGGTAATTATAAATAAATATTAATAATTATAAAATTTTTGTTTGCTTATAAAAGTATGTAGAAATTTTTCTCTTGCGTTCATATCATATGGAAATGTCTGTTTGGACATTAGAGGGTATTATAATAAAAATAATTGGAATTTTTAATTTTTTAGGAATACCTATAGGTATGTTTAGAAAAAATAATCGTGCAACCAAAGATACGGTAATATTAAATCGACTAATATGGCATATAGGGCAATATGTCACATGAGGTAACATGGCACATGGGGTAATGTGGAACATCGGGTCTATGTTTTTGGTCAGGATAGTATATTTGGGATAATATGGAACACAGGGTTGTATGGCACACGGGGTAATGTGGTACAGGAAAATTGTGTCTATCGTTTTGGCTAGGTCAGTATATTTAGTACAATATTGTACTATCTTTTCGAAAAGGATCCTACATTCCTAAAACAGCGCCGGCGGCGATATCTTTTTATAATATAGATAGTGCAAAGTTTCAAACAGTTCACTAAAGCCGCCGAAAAAATTAAAACCTATTTGATTCATAATTACTTCGGTTAAATGTAGTTAATTTGCTTATTGATTAAAAATTGTGGTATTAACCAAGTTTATTTTAAAAGTGAAATATATTGAAATCAAAACATAAAAGGGAGTATCAATGAAAACTTTCACAAAACAGGAAACAGAACGTTCAGGATAATTTCGGACTGTAGAAGGAAAAACTTAGTTGTAAGCATTTATTTTGGAAAATTGACGACAGAGAAATCGAGCGGATTAACGTATTTCCGTATCAGTGCAAGAAATTACCAAATAAATGATAAAGGAATAATAATAAAGGCACTGCCTAGTATTACAAAACTTTCCGTAATGCTGTTACCCTAAAGGAACTGATAATGAGTTAGTCTTACGGAAAATTTCGTAATAGTAGTAGGCAGTATGTATTATAAAAAGTTCTACCTTGGAAAGAAATCAAAGTTAGTTGAAAATTACTAAGGCAGAAAAAAAATTTATTCACGGATTCAATGAGTTATTATTAAACTACATGTTAGTCAAATTTAGCTAAAATTTAGATTAAGAGAGGTTAGGGGAGAAGCGGGTTATGCGGTGCGCATAACATATATCAATTGATAGAAAGAAAAATATATTCGACAATGTAATGGCAAAATATGTAACAAGTAGATCAATATCTTAACTTTACTTTATTTATAGGAAAAATTGAACCTATATCAATTCAAGTCCATATACTTACTCTGCCAGTTTGATAATGCGTCGCGGACTACTAATTGTATCTGGTTGCAAATTAAAATTAATTTTCGCACAATCGAACGAACAATTTCAGTAAAATCCGATATCTGTATTCATTTAATGGATTAAAAAAAGGAGGTTATATTTTGGGAATGATTAGCATCTTAAGCTTGAACATAGAATATTTCACATTCCGACATATATTACCATTAAAGTGGCCGTCCGCGCTGCATTACCCGCTTGTATAATAGTATTGAAATAAGACTTTGATTTGCAGATGCTAATTAACTTGATCTATTTGTGACACATATCATTCAACAGAAAAGTCAGAAGATCAATATAAACAAAATTTTAATAAATTTGGAGCCAAATACTACAAACTTCAGTGATTTTTTTGCAACTTGATAGTTTTTTGCAACTTGATAGTCAAACAGATGAATAACACCCAAGACAAACTTTCCACCTTAAAAATTAAACTATTATCTTAATTAACCTAATCTTTTCACTATTTAGTATCGCATTTATAAATGCAGAACCTAGCCTCAATCGTTCATAATACGCAGATTTTTGAAAAGCGACAGCGCCACATTTCCAGCCGCGCCGCATTACCCACTTCTCCATTATATTGAATCATTTCATCAAAAATTGAATTTAATGAAGCGAATTATATTTCTTGTACTCTATTTTAACTGTTGCTGTTATATGTATACTTTTTTATGGAATTGATTTAGACAGTGTCCACGAATTGGAGTAAATGTAACAAAATGAAATATATATGATACAAATCCCCAACAACGCACATTAGCTCCGGCTTCGGCACGTGCGATTCACGAGCAAATCCCTCCATACCATTTCCCATTCGCTTACTCTTTTACTGGCAAAGTATATCTGTATTTATATTTGCATATCTATATCTATATTAATATCTACATCTGCAACTATATAAAAGCAAAAAATAATTCAATGAGAACACGTGGAGGCGCTGAGGTGTTTAACCTACATGTGTCATTTTTTTATGTGGGCAGAGCAATTAAATACACCACAGAGAAAACAAAATGTAATCTTTGCAGTGATTCCAGAGTAATCTTTACCTGCAATAAAGATTACGTTCACGTGTTAAGATTTACCCATCGCATTGGAAATGGTTACCATGTCAACTCTATTGAATCTCGTTTTGTTTCGATGCAAAAAAATTCAACTTTATTTACTTGAAAATGACCCGCAACAAACATTAACTTCTGTTTATTCTATGATAGATGGCTTATCTTCCAACATAAAAGCTAATAGATTCTAAAAAAAAGTAGAATAAAGTGGTTCGTAATGTGGCGCACTAGTCTTCAAAGAAATTGAAGCATTCTGAAAGAACTTGAGACACCTAATTGAATCCATTTATATATTGAGGGATGGTCAGGGAAAAAATTTTACGATTCAAAGTAATTGTTTCAGGTTTATCTTAAAAAGTTTAGTGAAGTCATTTTTTGACGTTTTATAGTTTTTATTAGAGCGGGACTAAAATAATGAAAAATAAAATATTTTGCAGTAAACTTATACGTTTTTTGTCTTATCTATATTTTGAAGTCTTGTGGGTGCTTTAGTGTTTTAGTCTTAAGCAAAATTAATTAAATTTGGCATAATACGTGTTAACTCATACACTATGTGCGAGCACCTAAAGTGGGACACGATACTTTAATTTGAGTGCAGTTTTAGAAATACCTACTTAAATAATTATAAATTGTATCCAATATCAAAACGTTCTTAGCGAAATATTTTTTTAATAGTGTAATATTATTTTACATTCGCAAAAACAGAAATCTTATGAAAAAATATAAATCCTAAATGCTATCAATTGAAACTTAAAAAAAATTCCTAACGCCTTATTTTACTGAAATTTGTTGTTCTACAATTGAAAAGTTCTTTTTTATTTGCGATTATAAGACAAATAACCATTGTCCCACATTAGGAAACATGGCAGGTAACTTGAAACAGGTGCACTTTTGAGGTAAACCTAAAATTAACGTTTTAAATTAATTCCAATATAATTTCAGCTATATATACAGAGTGAACATAAAATATCGAGCTGCATGCTTTCTATTTTTCTACGAAAAAATCGCTTATATTATTATTTAAATTGAGCTATGGATTTTGGTACGCTACATCAGGCACCGCTCCCCGATTTATTCTGTACTGATAAAAAAATACGAGTAACTGCAGAATTTACCATTTCAAGAGAAAATAGTATAACAATTTATTTAATTTACAAACTCTGTTCACGTTCATTATATCGATTTTGAAAGTTTATTTTCAAAAATTATAGATAGTTTTATCCGAAACACAGTCTTGCTTTTACTTTGCAGATTTACTGGTTTAGTGATATACATTTCTTTGGAATATTTTGAAAGACTGGGAACGGGTAAAAATATTTGGGAATAAGAAGCATATTTCTCAATTTCAGTGACCAAACAAAATTTATAATTTGTTTTAAATACAAAGTAAGGCTTCAAGGATACTAATAAGGATTGTATTAAGATTTTATCAAAAGGGAAAAAGTCTAACTGCAAACACATTTTTTAGTTATGAGGAAAGTTTAAACCTACTTGATTAATTTATAATTCAATTTAAATACCTTTGAAGAACTATAATGAGTTCAAAATTTCAGCTAACCTTAAATTCGTGATATTTATCACAGTTTAAGTCTATAAAAAGTGATATAATTAATTTTTTTTATATTCTAAAAATTATCAATAATCTACTTCATATTTTTCTTCGAACATATCGATGTGTCCCAGGCACGGGTTGCTCACGCGGGATATCGGGA
>CAKNWT010206916.1:0-13213 GCA_932066315.1 Andricus coriarius | reverse complement strand
AAAACCTGGTGAAACTGTCGATGCTCACCGCTACCACCAACCACTAATCAAATTGCGCCGTGCTTTGCGTGAAAAAAGGCCGGATTATGAAGAAAGACATGAGAAGCTGATTTTTCTTCACGACAACGCCCCATCGCACACGTCAAAAATGGTCCAAAACTACTTGAAAACACTCAACTGGGAGGTGCTACCTCATCCCGCTTATTCACCAGACCTGGCCCCTTCTGATTACCACCTGTTTTCGTCGATGGGTCACGCGCTCGCTGAACAACACTTCGATTCGTACGAAGACGTCGGAAAATCGCTTGACGAGTGGTTCACATCGAAAGATAAAGACTTTTTTTGGCGTGGTATACACAAATTGCCCGAGAGATGGGGAAAATGTATAGCAAGCGAGGGAAAATACTTCGAATAAAGTTTATTTTATTTTCTGCAAAAAAAAGCGACTTTCTTTGGCCTGAAAAACAGCGGATTTAAGCTTATACACCTGGTAGAATACGTTTGTAATCAAACAATTTTTAATAACAAAAATAATTAATTATTTTCAGGCCTACAAACTAGAGCAATTTCAGTAATAAGCATTTAAAACATTAACCAAGTTTATAATTTAAAAATTGAACAACTTAAAACTTATTTTTCTAGATTTAATCATTTTCAATTCGGATTACTTATAATTTGTATAATCTGTCTAGTTTTAAACCTCTAATATTGCATAATTTTAAATTTAATGCGTTCACAACTTTAAAGTTAAAAATGTTCAAAGGACCCCGCACAAAATACGTGGAAAAACGTCTTTCGATTTTAGTGTAGGACAATCAAACGTGGAAAAACTGAAAATTGCTCTTTCAAAATAGAAACGTTGGAAAGTGAAGAATACTTACATTCAACATTTAAAACTTCGAATTCAAAAACCTACAAAGCTGAACTTTAAAAAAAAATTATTTTTTATGTGTAATAAAGGACAAAAATAGAGCAAGTCTTGAAAAAAATGATTGTTTTTTTTTATTTCAATGACAATGGTGGTTTGAAAATAGCTTATTCAATAAATTTCGTTTTTAGCCGAACCTCTTTTTAATAGAAGTTTTTTAATTTATTTGATTTTAATCAAATGTGGCTCACTTTTTCGAAATTTTATCTACTTTCTTATGAATCATTTTATGTAGCAAAATCAGAACACAAAACACTCTCAAATTAGAATTAGATTTCCGATAACCTCCTTTCCGGTTCATTAGAGACAAATATACTACAAAAGATAAAAGAGGGAGAAAAACGAAAGAGTCAACCAAAACCAAACTCACACTCTTTCCTTATTCTTTCTCAGTCTTTTTTATATATATAAAAAAATCTTTATTAATATAAAGTTATTTGGGCATATTTTCCATTCTTTAGTGAAAATTGATTTGCATACATAAGACTTTATTATCGAGAACAAAGAATCAATTTGTCCAATTAATAACCCGCTCCCAAACTTTGTTATATCTCGAAAGGTCCTTTTTTAAATTAAAATTAATTTTGAAAATAACACCTCTATGAATTCTCTCTTTTTTACTTCTCTCATCATAAAGGATCTTAACATTATCCCAATTAAAGTCATAACCATGTGTGATTTTATATTTAGAAAGAACTATTTAAAACATCACAGTCTACTTGTTTCAATTTGTAAATTACACCTTGTTTATCTATTTACTCATACATGAAATTTTTCCAAAATAAGATAAAACTACTGTGTTAAATTTATTATAATCTTAAATATTATTTTTGTTCTGATTATTATTTATACTGTTAATATGGTTACTTTTGATTTGCACATATTTTTCAGTTAAATCAAATGGATTAGAGAGACAACTAAGTGTTCTTCCGGAGCAAATTTTTTTTCTATGCCAATATGTGTTAATATAGCCTTCATCAGCAATCAAGAAAATTTAATCTCCCTTCAGTTTCAGTTTCAACATTAAATTGTAATCTTCAATGTATACTGAGAGATGTGTATTAATTCTTGTGCGAATATCACATCTTTTAATATTTTTACCCAAATATGGTTTTGAGCGAAATTGACAGAAATTGGGGAAATAGGATGGATTTGTTTGTTGTTCCGGTAGAAACTATTAAGGAGTTTTATTTAAGTAGCAAAAAACTGAGATTGACTGTATTAGAAAAAGAATTTTTGAATTAATGCAAAATTCATAGGGGTTTTCTTAAAAGGATTTTTTAGATTAATCACATGCATTTAGAAAATCTATCCTAAAAGATAAAAGATTGCCATGCACAGATACACGTTTTAAATGTGAAGATTAAAGACATTGATACATTAAATAAACAAGTTCCTTTTTTCATCATTAGATATTGCTTTTAAACGGAAACTAATTTGAATGAAAGAGCCTTTATAACAATAAAAAACATGATCGAAAGTTTGTGAGCATTCCTCAAGTGCAAGGTGATCTACAAAAACCTCGACAAAAACTACATTTAACCCATGATGAAACAGACCCTTGGTTTTTAAATATGTCTAATGTGCACATTCCATAAAGAATAATTAATATTTTGTGGTTGGGAGATGGCCTTAGCAATAAATTTGGAGAAGAAAATTATACTCAATTGCTTGAAATTGTTAAAGATATTGAAGCTAATATGACAACAACAAAAAACAGATAACAAAGTAGAAGAATTTAGATAAAAGTTTATGGATTTATCTAATTATTATTATTATTATACAATGAAGCCATTTCCCTTTCGGGGTAGACGCGACTCGCTCGGTTGGAAAATAGTGATGTGTGGAAGGAGGTATAGATTTTTTAGATTTATCTAGAATTTCCGTGTTATTTATTTAAATAACACGTTCGTTCCGCAACACTGCTCCGACCCAGGTTGCTGATCAATCTCTCTAGCGATCACCCCAAGTGAAGAGCCTCACAAGGTTGTTATGTGAAGTTCCCCACTCGGGCCCATTAGTATCCAAGGTCTTTTGTTTCAGGCGTCATTCGCTCTACTGACATTCTTTTTATTAACTATTTGTCGCCACAATTTTCTGTCCTGGCATACTAACTTCTCTAGCTTCCTTCACGTCCATGCATTTTCCCATGCAAGCTCTCCTGTTTCTATGGCTTCTTATGTCTTTTCGGATTAAGGTCTCATTTACATATTCTAACCATTCATTCCGCGGTCTGCCTCTGGGAATACTGCCATTTACTTTTCGTTTATATACTTATTTCGTTAGCCGTTCATCTTTCATTCTTTCAACATGACCGAACCATCTTAACTGATTTTTTTCCATTGTGTCAACTATTGTCTCCTTTGCACTACATTCTTTGACGATTATTGCGTTTCTCACTTTGTCCATCAGTGTCTTCCCGCATATTGTGCGCAGAGGTTTCATGCTAATCGCGTTAATTTTACTCTTGTCCTTTTCTTGACAAATCAATGTCTCGCTACCGTATATCACAGTCGGTACAATTATAGAATTATGTATTGTCATTTTAGTTTTTTAGATATATTTTTGCTTCTGAGAATGGACCCTGCTCTACCGATAATCTTCTTACCCTCGTTTATGCGCCTATCAAACTCCCCATCTATCTTCCCATCACTAATGAATAGGCTACCTATATATATTTACTTATCCACTTGTTCTAATCTCTCATCATTTAGGACAATGTTGCAATGTTTTCTCACCTTTTCCTTCAAACACTATGATTTTTGTTTTATTTACGTTAATTTTGAGGCCCATGTTCTTCATGCCTGTATTTAGTTTACTCAGCATTCTTTGCAAATTTTCGATTGATTCTGCTATTTCAACCTTGTCGTCTGCGAAAGCTAATCCACGTAACCTCATTAAATAATGGGATTCCACAGACTTTATTCGATAAAGAGTGCAATGAGGATTTTTTTTAAACGAAAATTTTAAAAAATCATCCAGAATTATTGATAACAACGGCTGATAAAGGGATAATTGCAGTAGTGGTTCTCAGGGATGTTTATAGTCAGAAAATGTAACGGCGAGGAAAATTTTCAAGATGTTCCAAATGATTCTACAAGAATGGGTACTTTTACTTCACTTTTACTTTACCAATGGGGCACTTTAAAAATTCTATAGAGAATTCAAAAATATTTAGGTAAAAATCTTAAAAGATGTAATATTGACACAATTAATATAAATCTCTCTTTAGCATGTGCACGGAAAGAAAATAATATAAGATGTATATCGATACCAGCAGATTACTTCACTTGTTGACAAAACATGCCAGGCGCAGAAGGCGTCAGGCATGGCGATAAATTTGAAAGTGTACAGAGTACAAATTTTCTGAAAATTGAGAAAATTGTAAAAATGGTAAAAATGGTAAAAATTCTGCTAATACACATTGCAGAATCGATAACAGTTTTAATTAATAAGTTAAAACATTGGGAAGACTTAAATGTTGTTTTTTTTCTAAGAATTTGAAAAAGCTAAATTCTGTTTTACTGATCTAATAAATCCGTAAGTACATATTTGATAATGTCACGGCTCTTAAAAAATATATAATTTCTACAAAAAAAAGTATCCTGACCAGTGCCTGGTCGGCTCCCGACAATTAAAGCTAACCAGGGTTGGCCCGGCCGGTAACCGGCCGGCTCCCGACCATGAAACCCAACCAGGAGTAGCCCGGCTGGGATCCGACCAGAAACCTTGTTGCAGTAGGGCCAACCGGGGCAATTTCTGCACGGGTATACATCCAAGATTACAATTTACTGTTGAAACTGAAATTGAAGAGAGATTAAATTTTCTTGATATGACTTTAATAAAAGCTGATGAAGGCTGTACACGGAAAAAATTTATCCGTGAAAAAGTCACGAACTTGTAGCTAGGTCTCGGATACGAGATAAAAAAATGAAACATTACATTCTCATTTCTATGAAAAATGTATGGATAAATTTCGAAGTGTTTTACGAACAGTTCGAATTTCCTACGAACAGTTCCCGAAAATTTCAGACTGAAATATAAAAAGGAAAAATTTTATTTGTGCGATTTAATTTATATTATTTTATGAATTTGCAACTCAGAAGATTCGAACCCTCAGAGACTGCTTACTCACCAGTTTGTAAACATAAACCAGGAGTGCGTAAACACGCGCAGCCATCAAAGCCCAACAAAGTATGTATTATAAAACTTCTAGCCACTCATCCGACGAGGTCGAAGCACACATACGAGTGCAAACACGCACCGCAAGCGTGTGTGCAGGCCACGTACAGGCGAACGCGCAAGCTCGTGAGTGCTCTGAGAATCTTTTCCCAATCACTCGTAATATTTGTGTAATTATTCACGTAAAAAAAAGTGAAGAACCGTTTTAGAATTTTCAAATCGAGTTCGTCAATTATTTCTTAAAGTTCGCAGCTTATTTACGAAAATACATCAATATCCGATGAATTTGTCTCATATCCGAGACCTAGCTACGAGTTCGTGACTTTTTTACGAATAAATTTTTTCCGTGTATTATCACAGATTAACATAGAAAAACGATTCGTTCTGAAAGAAATCGTTCTATTAAAACCAAAATAGGAATATCATAAAGAATTTGATTGATTAGAGCTCTTAAATAATCACATCCAGTTTTTCATTAAAAAAATATTGAATTTTGTAAACAAATTCTTTTTTTCAACCATTATCCATTTGATGTAATTGAAAAACATGTGCAAAGAAAAACCAATCATATTAATAGTTGAAAAAATAATAATCAGAACACAAATAATATTGAAAATTATAATAAATTTAACACTGCAGTTTTACCTTATTTTGCAAAAATTTCAAACATTTTGAAATCAATATTAGGAAAATTAGGGCTACACACGCGATATACAATAAAGTTTATGGAGTTCCGTCCAAACTTAATATGATTGTAAAATTCGGCAAAGATAGGTATGAGAAACTAGATAAACAAAGTTTGATTTACAGACTGTGCGCAGTTTATATAAGGTAAGCACTTAGGGCACTTAGGCTAAGGAGAGATAAGCATCAAAATAATTTTCATAGAAGTACTAGATATCACTCAGTCCTTTTAAAACATAGAAATACACATGGTCATGATTTCAATTGGGATGATGTTAAGATCCTTTATCATAAGAGAAATAAAAAAGAGAGAATTCATAGAGGTGTTATTTTAAAAATTAATTTTTATTTAAAAAAGGATTTCTCAAGATATAACAAAGTTTGGGATGGGATTATCAATTGAATAAATTTATTCTTTGCTCTCAATAATAAAGTCTAATAACTATTTATATTAATTTTACATGTTTTTATTTTCAGTTATTATGTGAATTTTAATTAATATACCGATAGTTTTCCTATAAATAATCCCTCATGAGGAAGTCTAAATTGGATTCGAAATATGTTGGTCCCTATAGTAGCATAAAAAAGACGGTTGACTCTTTCCTTCTTCTCCCTTTTTATTTTGTAATATATTTCTCTCTATAATGGGCCGGAAAGGGGGTAGTTGGAAATCTAATGTTAATTTGTGAGCTTTTTTGTGTTCTGATTTTGGTACGTAAAATGGTTCATAAGAAAGCAGATATCATTGCGATCTTAAAACAATTTTTAATGAGAGACACTAAGCTCAAGATTCGTTCCAATCTTGCCTATGAATACCGATAAGATTTTTTTTAATTGAGGCATAAATGTTTACGTTAATTCATCGAAAAATATATATGTTTTTTTTAATAGCAATTTTTAGAAATTTCTGAATTTTGTATTATTACTTTTCTTCCTTGGAAAATGTAATAATCTGAATAGATTGGTTCAGAATGAACCACTACTGTAGTTACTTTTTTATAAAATTGATTCTGATGAATTATTTTTTATGATTTGAGCTATTAATTTTTTTGATCCGGTGAAAACGTAGGGAATCTTTTAATCAACACAAGGAGCCTCGATTCATTAAAATCGTTAAAATTTCACAAATTTGGTAAAAAGAAATATGAAAAAATAACTCGTCAGTACATTTTTGTATATGTTTTAATTTTTTCGTTAACAACATTTTCTATTTCAAACAATACCATCATTAATATCTAATACTTCGATTATTGAAAATATGAAAAAATATTTATTCTAAAACATGTCCATTCGCTCTTATTATACAATATACGTAATACCTTACATTTTTTCATTTGAAAATATTCAAAATTGAATATTTCAAACTCAATGCCTCTCTCGAATTAAAAAAATCTAATTTCGAACAAAGACAATTTTCGTTGTGCTTACATTTGCTTTCATATCTAAAAAACGTTGCAACTCAAAACTACACCTAATTTGGCGTACTTTTAAGAATCGGCATTTCACAGTGTTAACAATGCAATGTACGTATAATAATGCTGGTTCTAATTGTAAATTAAATTCAAATTTTATTTTCAAACGCTGTAATCAGATGAGAATCAATTTTCTACACTATTGGAATTCGGAATACAAATTGGAAACTACAACGTTGGCTTATGCTTATCGAAGAGTATACAATATTAGAGTTCAAATATGTTTGTCAAGAACAAACATTCATTTCCCCGTAGTATCGTATCACGTAAATGAATCTGCAATTCGGAATATAAAGGTATACACGAGTCTATTGATAAGAAGGAGGAGTTTGAAGTGAGATAGGAAATTTCTCTAGTTTCCATCTTTCTTTAAGTTTTTTGAGCTTGATAAAAAAATAGGAAGAAAAGGAGCCACGTGCGCTTTCTTACTCAAGCCTCAGCACATAACTACTAAAGGCAATTTAAAAAGCGATTATAGCCATAGAGCGTATCCACACTTCTCGGGCAGCACATTTTTTCAAGATACATATTCACAAACGAATTTTTCTTTTCTGACTTGAAGTTGCTATATTATCCAATGAAAAAATTTAATTCTTGTATATTATTATGCGTACTATCAAATGTTTGGCAGGAGTGGTAAAATATTGACTGCACTTTTTCATTCCTGATCGCTTTTTCAGCTCTTGCTTGGTACAGTTTTGACGTGGTGTAATAAATTTGATCAAATCTCCTTTTGCTCCTTATTCGTTATTATATATGTCACGCAAAAATCCGCCTTTATGTAGTATAATATAAATCAAGGGTGAATGAACTGTGAACGTAATATAAAAGTGAAGATGAATGGTTGGTTGGCGTGCACAGATAAACCACAGGTCTAATAGCCACGGTCGGATTTTGTCCTTGCATATTAATATTTAGGCACTTATTTCAACTTTCACTTTCTGGATTTTGTTGTTGTTGAAAAAAACTTTGAGGAAAGTAGTGATTTTCTTGAAGGACAAAAAACTATTAATTATTTTTGTCTTTTAATTATTGACGTTTTTTTAATAGTAGCAGCGGTAAACCTCCAATTTGACTCAAATTTTTAAGAAAGGACGAAACTCCATATATTTTTTCTTTGTGACCTAAAAAACAAAATTTATGGATAGGGTGCCATAAAGTATTTCAAACTTTTTTTCTTCTAAAATAACACTTTTTCGAAAATTCCGTATTTTCCCAAATAATTTAGATAATTAACCTTTTGTTTTTTATTGTGATGGGGGCTTCTCATTCTTTTGAAATTCACGAAAAAATACCAAAAAGTTAAACATCAAGGAAGTGGCAACCGTTTTTCTAAAAAACCAAATTAAAAAAAATGCGAGACACGGAAAAAAGTCTAAAACAAAAATGTTTCTTTTAAAAAACTAATAGAACTACTTTGCTCTTGAACTTATGTCTGTATCTCACACACACATACACACACACACATATATATATATATATATATATATATATATATATATATATATATATATTTAAAGTGAAATGTTGTAATTTTCAGAATTATGTTCTTAATTTTGTTAATTTTCACGGATTTAGAAGCAATGGGAAATCCACCCCAGGAACAAACCGAGAAATTTAATTATATGTTCATTATTTTTAAAAATGCCGATAAAAAATTATACCTGTGGTTTTCTTTCTTTTTTTAATAGTTGACACCTCGCACCTGAAACTTTGTTAAGGCCCCAAAAACACATAAACGAGTTTTATGCTTTTTTAATAATTTGAGACGAATTTCGACAATTTTCGTTATACACCTTCGACTATTATTCAAGAGATTCTAATGAAAAGCTTTTGTTTTATAAAGAAATGAAAAAAATCTGCTTTCTATAGGTGACTACTATCTGTCAAAAAATATAGATACCTCGATTTTTGTACAGATTATAGTGAAAATCTCAGTAGAAAAAAAGTCTAAAAATATGGGACAAAGTACGTGTTGCAGATGAAGGTTTTTGCCTATACTGATATAGAGTTTTGACAATTTCAGTCGATTAGCGGTTATTTGCTAGCGAGTGAAAGGTGAAAAAGTACTATCATCTTACAATCATTTGTTATTAACTTATTAACAAAAGAGTAGTGAGGTGTCACCTCCGAAAATAAACAACGTACAGAAATAATTCTGGAAACAAATTGTACGTTTTTGCCTTCTGAAAATGGTGTGTCAATGAGCAAAAAGTTGCGCTTAAATGTATACACGATTATTTTCTTCTTCGGAAAAGACAAAGGACTTTCCAATTATTTACGATTCTAAGCACCCGCACTCACAGCAGGAGATCTTGCCTGGGCTACTGCTACTCCTACAACTACGTCTTTCTGCCACACACGCTCCTATTGTGAGTGCTGTTCCGCCAATAATTAAAAAGCCCTTTGTATTTTTCGAAGAAGAAAATAATTTTTTTAACATTTAAGCATACATATTTTCTTGTTGACACTACACACACCATTTTCAGAAGCCAAAAATGTGCAATTTGCCTCAAGAATGATCTCCGTACGTTCTTTAGTTTCGGATATGAGACCTCACTACTCTGTTGTTAATAATTTAATAACAAATGATTATTTTTGACTCAAAAATGTACCACTGTGCACAGAAAGGATCAACAATATTCATATATTTTTTTCAGATTTTTTGTAATTAATTGTTAGTGACTAACAACCATTCAAAGTTGAGTACTCTGAAATGGTCGTGAGATGATGGTACTTTTTCACCTTTTACTCACCAGCAAATAATCGCTAATAGATTAAGAATATCAAAACTCTGTATCAGTACAGGCAAAACCGTCATCTGAAACATGTACTTTGTCCCATATTTTTATAATTATTTTCTGCTGAGATTTTCACTGTAATCTGAATAAAAATCGAGGTATCTACATTTTTGGGACAAATGGTAAGGAACCAAACCCTTCGGATCAGAAACCAGTGTTTAGGGCTTTTAATGTCTCTGCTTTTTATATTTAAAAAAAGTATTATAAGGAAGCTTAATTTCTGACAAAACCTTATATAAAAATCTACATAAAATGCAGTTTTTATTTCAGATAAGTAAACTACGTTTTAACCAAAAATATAGTAGGTATAATATCTTTCAAATCACTGAAAAACTTTAAAAATGGTAAAAGCCGTAAAATATGTACCAGTGATAACTTTATTATTGAACCTGAAATTAATTTCGTTTTCTCTTTTATCTCAGAGTTAATCCCCGCGATACTATGTATCTGAAGTTGGATAAAAACGCTGAAAACAATTGAAAACTAAAATTATCCGACGGCAGATAAGATTGCAACGTTTTTATCCAACTTCAGATAAATAATATCTCGGGGATTTACTGTGCTTCTAATAAAATTACGTATCACTTATTTAAATTTTTTAAAAAGACCTTGAAGCTCGAAACCATCCCTTAAAGAAACTGATAAATAATTACAAACTATGTAATATACAAATGCCCAATAAATAAAACATGTTTAATGTTTTGTATTCCTTCGTTTCTAAGTGTTTTTCTTGGGGCGAACTTTTCTTTCTGAGTGCTTCTTGGTGTTTCAGTTTCTTCTTCCCGGATAATTCAGGGGTGAGTTTTCCCCCGGAGAATCGCGATTCGATCCCCGGCTTTCCCGCCTGGGGAGCATAGTAACTCCATAAACCACCAGAGAGCGCGATTGCCGTTACGGTGCACCGTTTTACGTGAACTCGGCTTCCAAAGTCAGTACACTTTCAGACAGCGAGGCGCGAGTTTAGGGGTGTGTTTTTATTAAAATATGTCGTTATTTTGTATATAAATCGCTTGTCTCCTCGCTCGTGATATTTTCAAAATCGAAGTGAATCTCAGTGTAATATTCGGCTTTTTTTTCCAATTTCTGGTGATTTAGGTCTATGTGGATTACAAGTTTTTCAACCATTTAAAAAATATTAAGAAGAAAAGGTGCGTAGTAAAAAAATGTACAAAGTTTTATACCGAGAGTCCTGTGAACCATAAAGTGACGAAATTAAGAAAATTAGTAACTTGTATTATGTTGCTAAAAAATGATTTAAGAATTATTTTTCAACTATTTTTTAATAGATTTTTAGACAAAAAAAGTATATATGTACTAAAACTTCTTTATTATTAAAAAGGCCATGGCTGCGTGTACCGAAATTTCAGTACGAATAGCTTTATTTTTTGGCACCGAAATTTTGGTACGAATAGCCGGATATTTTCGGTATGTGTTGACACTTCGTATTAAAAAAAAAAAACAAAGGTTGAACTTGAAATAAAAAAGTGCGGTAAACTTCGAATCTAATTTTAACGATGAATCACTAACATTTTTTTCTATGTGGAATAAGATTTTGGCCTACAGAAATAGTACAATATTGTTTATAAAGACATTCTTTCAGTACTACGAAATTTTCTGTACACCTAACCCATTTCCAGCTCTTGCGGATTACGGAAATTTCCGTAATACTAGCACCAGCGCGTAATCGATTAATCTTACGAAAAATGTCCTAATAACTAGACAATGCCTTAAAAAAATGATGAAAGTATATCTTCTATCGAACTAATGAGGGAGAGTATATTATTGTGTAACCTGTAGAGGCTCTACGCCGTAGAGCGAAAGCTCGTTTAAATAAATTAAAAATATCAATAAATCAAAAACCTCAACATCACTGGATATTTTTCTTCACTGATTAAAAACCAACATCAACCTATTATTCTAATATTCGTCAGCTTTCCTTCAAATATTGAACTCGAAACGATAACAGGTGTTAAAAAAAACACAGTTCTATCATATCTTTCCTTCTGGCAAGATAAAATTTAATTTGAGAAGTAGATTTCAGTCTTACTATTTTCAGTCTTAAGACATCGAACTCTGCACCATAGTTATCATAATTGGTTCGCTTGCTCAAGTTACGACCCACTCTCCTACATTCCACTTTTTTTGTCCTTTCTGATTACAAATTACAATAATCGCAATAATTAATCCAGTTTATTTTTAATACCGAATTTTTTAATTGACTGCAAAATTTAAAAAACATTTTTTTAATTTTGAATTTGTACATCTTTTTATACTCGAATGGTGTGAATATGGTCCACGAGATATAAATCGAGTCGACAATCTCATTGGCACCGAGCTGTCAAGCTTTCTGAAAGGTTGTCGATATATTGATAGGCAGTCTCTTCGACGTCCTATTAGTGGGCGTGGGTGATAACGTTTTGTGCTTGACAAATTATAGACCCGCGACAAATGATGCCAGCAGTTTTGAAAAGATAGGAAAATAAAATAGAGATAGGAAAAAGCCCTTAAAATTATCACAAAACAGATTTCATGTTTTATATCCAAATTTCAAATTTTCCCTATTTTTATTTGAAATTATTTTTAGACTCGTGAAAATAAATTTGAGATTATTCTTCTTCTAATTCAAAATTTGTCCATTCTTAAAGTTTACTTGTATACGATTTGAAATTTATCATTAATTATTGACGTTTAATCTGTGATGAATCAATTAAAATTGACTAAAATTTTACAATTCTACCAATTTTGTTAGAGAAAAGTCCGGGAATTTTAGCTGTCAGGGAAAAGTCAGTGATTTCGAAAAAAAAGCTTACAAAAGTCTGGAAACTTCTATAAGAGCCACTTTTAATAACAGTCAAGAAAAATAAATTTGTAATGTTTAAATTTTATTTTGAAATTATTTTATTCCATTTATAAAATATTCTGTTTTGAAATGAATTTTGAAATGAAGATTTCCGGCCACTCTGATATAATATTATTGTTTATAATTTATTTACCTTGTATTTCTTTTTCCATTTTCAACAATTTCAAAAAATTCAACATTTGCTAAAAAGTCAACCTTTTTGGCTGAAGATTCAACTATTTTGTTGAAAATTCGTCTTCGTTGGTTGCATTCAACTGTTTTTGATTTTTAAAAAATTTTGGTTTAA
>CAKNWT010206913.1:1323-11394 GCA_932066315.1 Andricus coriarius | reverse complement strand
TTTCCAAAATTTGCCCTAAATGGTAGAAATTTAATGTGAGTACAGTTGATTGTAGGTTTGGTCTGTCAATTATTTACATAATTGAACTTTTCGATTTAAAATACAAATTTTATTTTTGATTATTTGTAAGAAGGTATGATGTTTTATTATTAAGAATCGAAAATTACTGCTAATCTTATTTTGTTTTTGTGTAAAATGAAATTATCTGAGCTATTATCAGGAATTTATATGAAATTTTATAAACACGTACCTAAATAGCGATTTCATATGTTTGAGATATTAATTTTAATACACATTCGTGTTTTAAATTTAATACTATTTTTAACAGTGTATGACTGCTAAATTGACGTGATGCAGTGCTGCCAACTCTCAAAAGTGTTACTTTCCCTGAATAAATAAGTAACTTTTCACTGGTTGTCAGTGACCGGATTCTAGCTATTTGAATCAATAAGATTTCACTTACAATCAGTGACTTTTCACTGATTCAGATTTAGAGAGTAGACACTTATCCATATGAATATAATAAACAGTCAAGATGACATAACGCATCCTTGTATAACACCTTGCCTAATATCGAACCAGTAAGTCAGTTACCCATTCACTCTCATACTAGCTTTGCTACCTGCACATATTGATTTTAATGCTTTCAGGAGCAATCCATTGGCTCCGTACTCTTCCAGGACTTCCCAAAGCTTCCTTCTATTCGCCTAATTAAACGATTTTTCTAGATCAACAAAAATGCACAGAAAACTGTTTTGTTTACCTTTAAAGTTTTTTCTATGAATTGTCTCAAGTTAAAGTCAATCAACTCGCACAGCCTGTAAGGTGCCTCCGTATTAAGCATTTCAGTGTGAATGCCATCTATGCTACTTGCCTTACATTCTTTAAGTTCTTAATGATATTCCTACCCGGGTAAAAATATTTGGTCTTGATTTTGTGTAGCGTAAAGAATAATCCAAGACAATTTCAAGTTATTCCATATGTCTAGCTCGTGAGACGAAACCAGACTATTTTTGATGTCTAAACATGAATATTTTCGACTTGAAGAAAAAACTTATGTCTTGAAATCAGATTATTTTATATGGAAAGAACCTGAGAGAATTATAACTTATAATTATGCTCTTCGGATAGAGGATCTAAAAATATTGTCCATTTTTTCCTATCTCCGACAGTTCACTAGATACGTGTAGAAAATTACAGTTTTAATATTTTTTTAGACAATTTTATATGCCTGTAGTTGTTAAGACCAAAAGGTTCCGAATTTTTAATTCAAAAATCAGTTATTACAAAACTAAAAGTTTTATCGGTTGTAAAATTTTAATCCTTAGCAGATGTCAACTGTTTGGACCAAACCGATCTGGAAATGGCAGGCTTTGCCAGTAGTAATGAAATCAAGACATAAATAATCCTTCCGTGTCTCAAGACAAGTCTACCTGGTCTTGTCTTGGCACAGCTTCAGCCATAAATGCAAGAGAAGTCTGTATATCTCCAATGTCTAGCTGGAGAGACGGAACCTGACATCATGGCCTTGAAGCCATTCAAGGCGAAATCAAGACTAAACATTTTTTCCCGTTAGAGACGCTAATTCTTTCAACCGGGTTTTCCGACGTATCGTATTATATGCCGCGGCTGTGCTGCTGCATGTGTCATAATAAGAAAAATAAATGGCCATCAACTGTGATTAATGAACAGAAGCAAAATATACTAAATACTTCATACGTAAACACGTTAATCAACCTTTTATTATCTCCGAGTTTGAGGTACATTGTTATATCCATATTTTAATGTGTATGCATGCATATCATATAACGATTACACAGACGTTAGGTAATTGTCTAGAAGCGTCCCCTTCCCGTATAGTGATATAAGATAGAATTTCAATGTTGAACAGGCCGTGATTGATCGCATGAATAAATGCCCAACTAATGGGGCTGTATTAAACGAATGAAAACTTGAAAAAATGCTTCGAAAACATCTAGATTGACAAACAGAAGTTAAATGTATATGAACTTTTCGCATTTTTGAGTAATAATTTAATTTTTGTACGTTTTTTGTTTTGTTTAATATCTTTTGAACTTTGAGAAACAGATCCATTGGAAAAAATGTTGACCGAGGGAGAGAGGGTCAAATTTGTTAGTTTGTGTAGATGCCATATTTTTCGACGATTTTGAACTGTTTTAATGTCAATAGAAGCATTTTGCCTACTAAATTTTCGATTGAATTTTCCCCTTTCCATTAATCATAAGCATTTGTTGAAACAATAAATATTTGAATTTCAAAAAGAAAGTAAAGGGGCCTTTTTCGACAAATTACCTTTTTCTATTATTTTGTGTTACTATGAAAAGAATGCTTTTTTGCGTTAAGGTTTTTTTTTTGCCTCGTGCCACAAATCAGGCCCCTGGAAGAAAAAAGTTTCCTATGATTTTGAGAATTGAAATTATATTATCAGACATGTCTTATGTATGAAAAAACATTATTTTTTGTGGAAAAAGCTTGAAACTTACGAAAAAAAATTATTTTAATAATAGTTTTTGTAATTGAATTTTATCTTACTGTCGTATTTTACAAATTTTTTAAAAACTTGTTGAATTTTAATCAATGGCAGATTTTTTCGGGGAAAACATTTCCTACAAATCTACTCTTTCCAATTTTAAAAAGAAGCCAATAATTTTCAAATATAGTTATATGTTTAAAAATTGTTTTCTTTAAAGAGAATTGTTTTAACGATTTCAGCCATAGAAAAATTTGCTTTAAAAGTTGGAAACAATATAGTTTTAGCGAATGTTTCTCCCGAAAAATAAGCTATTATTAAGGAAAATTTAATTATTTTTCAAAATAAGGTAAGAAGCAATAATAAAAAAAAACAATTACAAAAAACATTGTTCAAATAGATTTTCTTCTAAGTTTTAAAATTATTTCATTAAAAAGAATGTTTTTTTATTTCAGATGGCATCATCACTGATATTACTTTGTTTCTTAAAATCCCAGAAAAGCGGTTTTTTCAGAGATCTAATTTTTGACTTAACTACCTTAAGAACATAGAGGATAAAACATGAAATCATAATTGTTTATTCATGAAAAACTATTTTTACCCCTTCGGATAGATCGGACAACTTACGTTTTTTAATTAGCACTTCAGAAATAATGTGCCTTATAAAAAAGGGAAATCTTTTGTTTGATTTTATTCAAAAACAACTATTGAAAATGATATGCACGAAAAAAAGCTAGATTGAAGGGACAATTACTTTTATGGTGTTATCATTTTTTCTATAGACAAATTTTATTAAAATTCAAAAAAGAAGAAATTAAATATGAAAGTAATCAAAGTGTAGGTGCCTGTGCTTTATCATTTTATCATAAACTGTTCTCTTGAATTAATTTGTGATCTATCTTGAACTTCCATGAACCTGTAGGAGTTTATAAAATCACTTGTGCCTTTACGTAGCACTCTATTTAAAAAGAAAGGATCGCTTCTCGCTGTATTAAGAAATAAATTTTAAAATAAAGACATGTCAGTCTTATCAGCACGTTCCCATGGTCCTTTATGGCACCGGTAGCGCCGTAGGCGCGATAATAGCGTACATACGGCGTGCAAGCCTCTTGACTGCCAGATGACCCACAGTGCTTGCGAGATAACCTAAAAGCCTCTGTGGTTTAGCTCAAGCTGTCAGAGCTTTACCTATTTATAAGTATGATTTTCTTACATATTGGCAACCTTAAAATCCACGCACCTGACGTATTTGATAAAGATTCCATTCTTTTAAATAATAAATCATGCCGAAAATCGTTATTCTTTCACTCATCTTTCAAACATGTCCTTAAAATATATTAAGCATATTATAAAGGGAGCATATAAAAAATTAAACCGTTTTTTTAAATATATATAGACTTTATTCAAAAAAATATTGCCTGTTTTTAAAATAAAGTTCTCAGTGTTTCAAATTCAAAGACATGTGAATAGTTTTGAAGTACAGGTGTGCGTCTTAGGTCAAAGTCTGTGGTCCATGATGGACCCATTTCCGCAAAAGTTACCACTTGAATCTTAAGCACAGTTTCCGTTTGGGATTCATCAAGCGCCACTTTACTTTTTAACATAAAAAATTGAATACACCCTGCACGAGAAACCCAGCTGTCATGTTTCCCTTGAGAACTATGCGATATCCTAATTCTTATTACATAAAAATATACATAGATACATAATTACATATAAGTTTGTGCGAAATAGAAAACGAAGACTATATACAATGCCCCTTTGGTTATACATTTTTGGTATTTTTTTATTTTTGGATTTAATCATCACAGTCTAGTTAAAATAGAGCTTCGAATTTTCGCTCTCGAGTTACTAAACTTAATATTATTTCAAAAGATGACTAATGAATTACTGAGAAAACTATTATGAAATGAAGGGATGGAAAAGAGATCTTTGAAAAGTCTTTCAGGAATAAGTTCCACTATGAATCAACTTTCAAGAAAGTACGTTTAGATTGTGCATATAGGTATAATGCATACTTAGGTTGGTTTTCATAAACTATTAAGTTATACTTGTGTTACACTAACATACTAATCTGACTAAGATATTAATAAGTAAAATATTTTTAAAGCATAAGTACTGCAGAACATCACACATAATTTACAAGTTTTGTATGTTTTTCATCCTCAACTATACCCTCTTTCGTATCTTATTCTACTAAGTGAATCTATCTGAACTATATGAATTTGATATCGTATGGTATCCAATTTTTATAATTCATTACCTAGTAGTGCACATAAATCACCAGTTTTTATTTACCCTAATGAAAATGATACGTTTCTACCATAGTCGTTGGATGTTCTGATCTGCAGAGATCTGATCCATGTAGTTAGCATATTGCATTTGAAAATTTGTTGGTCCAAAATAATTTGGATAGTTATAATCAGCATTGAGAGGATCAATCGTTGTTCGGTTATCAATTCCCAGTGATTTGGGTTCAGAAGATATTCCTTTTGAATCTGGATACATTTCGCTCCCTAAATAAGTCTTGAATTCCATTTTTAAAGGTTTCATTTCTTCGTGGCCCACATGACGGTGTACATTTATATTCATATTTGTTCTGTGAATAATTTCAGGGTTTATCTCCATCCGAAAGTCAGGAGTGATACTATTATCTATCCTCATTTCACTCGAACTGGATCTGAAGTCTGGACTCAGGCGCATATCGCTAGTTTTAAAATCCGCTTGAATCCCTTGATTCACTTCTCCTCTGTAGTTCGACCAGTAGGGGTTATAAGAATCATGCATACTAGGCTTGCCATCCTTGATTAGAACTGAAACCGAAGTTTTTTTCAAGGGTTGATTGCTCTTCTGATTCTGGCTTTGAAGCTTCTCGGCGTCGTCGAGGCGAGCTCTTTTATTTTTGTAGCGGCGATTCTGGAACCAGATTTTGACTTGAGTGCTGGTCAACTTCAGATTTTGGGCCAACATTTCTCGTTCTGGAGCGCTCAGGTATCGTTGTTGTTTAAAGCGTTGTTCGAGTTCGTAGACTTGAGTCTAAAAAAAAAAAAAACAATTTCGTTTATATGATATTGTAGACAATTTTCTTTATTAGGGAAAAGGACTATATTTTTAATCTAATTTCCATTACTTTGGCTCTACCATTTATAATTTACGAAGGTATCGAATTTTGAGATAAACAAAATATTTGATTGCAAAATCGTTTCAACTAGAAAAATGTTTCGGCCTAATTTGAATTTAAAAAAAAATCTGTACAAAAATTTTATTTATTCGAATATTCTCAGCTTCAAGTGTCTTAATTTTGTTCTACTTTTAAGTGAGTCTTAGCGATAGAAAATAAACCAGATCCGATACTATTACATTTTTGACAGGGGTGAATGAGCCAGCAAGGAGTGTCCAAACTTCTGGGGATAGGGACAGCATTTATCTCTGGTATTACTTACGACACATAAACGAAAATTGACACCGGAAATAATAATACCTAGGTTGAAGACTTTCTATAAAATTTAAATTCTGTTTAAATTCAATTTTAAAAAATGAGACTTAATATTATCAAGTGGCACTTTTCTTTGAAGTTAAAATATGTTATCCATTCAATCGCACGTTTTCGTTGGTAAAAAAAATGGAAAATCATTGAATAGAATAAAATGAAATTTTCCTTACTTGTGAAAAGAGCACCCTAGGTTTTCTTTTGGTCCTCTTTCCTGTTTGACTTTTTCTTAATTCAGTTCTGCTCGATGTGACTACATTACCTGAAATCATAAACAATACGATTATGAATAATTTAGAAATTTTGTATAAAAAATTGAGGTCATTTGTTAGTAAAATATTTCTCTTGGATTGGAGTTTTTAATTTATTTTTAATAAAAATTGATTAAAAAACAAACTAAAATGACAAAAAATCAGAATGCGCCTAACAAGTCAAATTAAACACTCAAATGCTTGCAATAGATTCAAACATCGTACAAGAATTTTCTGTGAAATTTGCTTTTCCAGAATTTTTGTAAAGTTCACAGAAAATTACAGTAAACAGGAAAAAGAGGTATACGTATAGATACGTATAGATTTTGAACAATTAGCTGATTCGTCTTATGGTGATCATATTTGTTATTAGAGTATACATTTACAATCAGAAAAACCATAAGAAAAATCATAACATGTTTTAAAAAATCTATAATATTTTGAAGAGGCAATTTTAAAAACCGAAGTATATTTAAAAAAATCAGTTTCTTAAAAAAAATACACTCAAAAAAGTCAACTTGTGTAACAAAATTACACAAAAGGAGTTAAAATAAGATAAGTATGTTTCACGTGTTTAAATTCGAAAAATCTCCTAAAAGTACATGTATAAATCATGGATAAAAATATTAGGAAATATCGTCAAAATTATTTATTGCGTGAATTACTTAATTATGCCTGCAAAATTTCAATGTCTTTCATCTTTTAATCTTATTGTTAATAAATAGAGCGAATGACAAAAAAAAGCAAGTTAGGGGACTAACTTTAAACTTAAATTTAAACTTAAATTATTTTTGAAAATTGCCGATCACTACTTAGTGATTTATTTTTATTTCACAAATGCTATGTTATCAAATTTTTGGCAAATACTCTCATAGTTAAAAAAATTATATAATAAATATTTTTAAATATGTCATGTTAATACACTGAGAAAATTATTTGTTACTGAAGACAAAATTCGACATTTTCCGGAACAATAATAAAATTTATAAGATGTTATAATTTAAATTTGTGGGAAATTCTTGTCCGTAAAATGATATTTTTAACTGACAAAGAACTGTTTGCTCTATTTTTAGAAGTATTAAAAAAAATAAACAAAAAAACACATTTCTCTACACTCAGAAAACAATTTGATTGAATCAACCAAATTTTTGTTGCTTCAACATAGAATATGGTTATTATGTATGGAAAACAAAATATCTGGTTGACCCAGCTAAATTTCTGGTTCTTTAACAAAATCTTTTGGTAGATAAAGTATTTGGTTCATTAGTTAAAAATTTGGTCTTGCAATACAATATTTTGTGGAATCAACCAAATTTTCATGTATATCCAAGATAACAATTTTTTTGGTTGTAGACAATTTTTTTCGGAGTGTAGGTTCAGATTTCTAAATTAAAATATCAATTCCGATTAAAGATGTACTAACCGTCCTCAACGACAGATGATTGGTGATAAGGTGGTTCCACTTGGCTCAACTGGTGAACGTGGTTCATCTCGGGGTAACTTTGGTAGCTGGACACAGGTTCTTCTTTAAATTTCTCAACATTCCAATTTCCATCTGGAATCATGTTGTAAGAATAGTAGTCCTGGTGAACTGAATGTGTCTGGCTTTGCGCTTCACTTTGTTGATGATGAGGATAACAATCCATTGCATTCATTTGTTGATCTCCGTTGAGAATATCGCGAACGCTGAAAGGTGTTCCAACGGATATCGCAGTAGACACCATTCTAACACATTCTTGCGAAAGTCAACTAAATAATTGTCTTTTTTTAAATGTTCCTCACTTCTTCGAGATTTCAGAATATATTTTCAAAAATATTTCTGGTCGAAATAACGTATCAGTTCTTTATTTCGCACATAAGGATTATAGAAGAAATTGTTTTGTTAATCCACCAAACCCAAAAACACTTAAATTCACTCACTGATTTTATTGTATTTCTTCGCGAAAATATCCCTGAAGGAGTATTTTATTTTAAACTGTTATCATCGACACATGTTCAAATCTGATTAACTTGAATTAAATCAGAGCTAATTTATTAAATTGCGTTGTTTGGGGCTCAGAGGGAGAGTACTTTAGTGAAAATCGCAGAGATCTGAATCGATGCTGTTGACTGTCGGAGGGTGGTTTTATGCTTGAGTGATCAGGCCGGAGGACAAGCGTGTAATGTGGACTTGGGTCTTCCCTCGGGAGATGGTCGAGAGTCAAGTTTTGGTTCACCGACAAGAAAAACACCATGCGCGTGCGCCCGTGTGTGTGGGTTGACAGACACAAGATTCTTACCAACACAAGCATTATATGAGATGAATCTTTAAATGTAAAACTCCTTGTAACACGGCACGAGCTGTGCATGGTGGTCCCCGATTATAATGTCTATCACAAAGAGATAAAAACATCCTTGGCTATGCTAATCGATTTGGCAACCTCAAAGTGATCCGATTATTGCGGGAATTATCATCCACTTAATTACAAAAACTTGTGTAAATGAACTAAGCACTTTCACTTTCAGGGTTCTAATGACTCATTTTATATTATGTATACATCTTTCATGTATATTTATAAAAGGTACATTTTCCAAAAGAGTGCTAGTAAATTTAATTAAATTTTATTATGAATAATTTTCGGGTAATAATTTTATTGTTGTAAATATATTTAATTTGCATCAAGTGTGTACATGAATAGTGAAGGTCAGGCAAAAAGGTTCAGATGATTTCGATTTCTTATTTTGGAGATATCAATTAGTTCATAATTATTTTATAATTCTTAGCCAAAAACTGGCTTTTTTAACACCCATCACTGTTAGAAAAATCTGTATTAAATTTAATACAAATGTATATGAAGTCATTTGCATACACGGTAGTTGAAATTTAATATATATTAAAATATCAGTAGCTTACACTTTATATTAAATTTAATATACAGTCGGTATAGCAGCATGCTTGAAAACTCATAGTACTTTTATTTCTTTAAATCTTATCAAATATTCGGAATTAAAGTAATAACCTAGAATTTGTCGCTTGAATTGCTTTTTATGATTAAAGTGCAACGTACATGTGGAACACTTTCCAAAATTTGCCCTCAGTGGTACAAATTTAATGTGAGTACAGTTGATTGTAGGTTAGGTCTGTCATTTATTTAAGTAATTGAACTTTTCGACTTAAAATCCATTTTTAGTTTTGATTAATTGTCAGAAGGTATCATGCTTTGTTATCAAGAATTGAAAATTACAGCTAATTTAATTTTGATTTGGTGAAAAATGGAATTATCTGAACGATTATCATGAATGTATATGAAACTTAATAAACACGTATCTGAATAGCGATTTCATATGCTGGAGATATTAATTTTAATATACATTGGTATTTTAAATTTAATACTATTTTTAACAGTGATGCTTTAGTGAAATTTGTACAACCTTCTTCAACGGTTTGAATATCGTTACGACTTTTAAAGAATATTCTTTAAAATTTCCTCAAATTTGAAATCAATAATCGCACGGCTTTACTATTTGATTCTGCAATTTGAGTTTTACACTGTTGATACTAATTATTTATTTAAACCTGGTGCAAAGATATTTATTGAGAAAATTATAATAGCAGTAAAAATACACCTGCTTATTTTTTCTGTAATTTAATTCCGTAATTAAGGCATTACAAATTTCCGGTCATACCCGTGTGGCTTCGTCCATAAATTATTTCACGCTATATTGTTCACCCCCCCCCCCCCCACGCACTATTTAATCTTTTATCCATATAGCAATATCAACATAATTGATCCCCCCCGCCCCCTCCCAGCGCAAAACCTCGTTTATGGACGAAGTCTTTTGGAAAATATGATTGTTAT
>CAKNWT010206901.1:2799-15409 GCA_932066315.1 Andricus coriarius | reverse complement strand
TTTATTATTCGGAAATTTTATTATTAGGAAATTTTCCAATTCGAGAATTTTACAGTGACGGGAATTTTATTTTTCGGTAATTTTCAAATTCGGTAATATTAGAAACTGTCGGGAATTTTTCTTTTCGGGAATTTCGTTATTTGGGAATTTCCCAATTCGGCAATTTTATTATTCGGAAATTTTATTATTCGAGAATTCTATTATTCGGGAATTTTCCAATTCAGGAATTTTAGTGTCGGGTATTTTATTTTTCGGGATTATTCAGTCGTAACTTTTTCACACGGTCCTATTTTTCGCCACAAGCGTATTTGGATATTATTTTTCATTTCGAAAAAACTTTTTAATTTAATAATACAATTTTACACATTTATTTATGAATTTTATAATTTAATCGAATGGTTTTTGGAAAATAAAGAACAATGTCCTAATACACTTATGATGAAAAATCATTCTCTTTTCGAAAATTCTGCAGCACAGGACAATAGACGGGAGAACTTGACTGGATTGTCGGCGCGCGAACGGGAGAAGAAGTGAGTGGGTAACCACGGTCGAACTGTAAGGAGTGGGGGTCAGAATTCCCCTCTGAGACTTCTCCTCCGCCACGTCACTTCGAACTCGAGATTTCTTCAATCGCTTGCCCTGTAAAATTTCACTTTTGCCTAGTAGGTCCCTTTTCTCGGATCGCGTCACATATATATATACTGTGTGTTTTTTTAAAACTTTAGACGTCCAAATATCTCGAAAAATACGCATCCTATGAAAAAAATATCCGTAATAAAAACATTTTATTTTCGAGGGGGAAAAGCGACTTTGAACAAATTTACCTTGCCCCACCCCCAAGAGGCAGGGGGGGGGGGGTCGCCAATTGAAAAAAAAAATTTCAAATAAAACTTACGTATTTCATAAAGGAGTTATATACACCCGGTTATATATCTGGTTGAATTTTCAACCACATGTGGTTGAAGTTTTATACAATTACTGTTGGTGAAATTTCAACTACTTGTGAATGAAAAATTAGCTACAAGTGTAATTAAATTTTCAACCATGCAGTTGAAATTTCAACCACATGTAATTGAAATTTCAGTAACGAGAAAAATTTTTTTCGGCACAATTAGTGAATTTCAAGGCAATTATAATTTTTGTAAATCTTAAAAAAAAACTCATGAAGATTCCTGAAAAATACTATGCTTTGAAATTCACTAACTGTACCGAGAGAATTCTGATTAAGAATCAGTGAGTTATTTCGTACGTTTGTGTCGTGTGATCCATGAGATTAACAAAGTGCATATAATATTTAGGATAATAAGCAGCTTTAAAGAAGAAAAGCAAAAGGTCCGTTGGAATTAGATTACCATAATGAGTTGCGCGCCCAATCAAACTTTTCAACTCTCGTTTTTGTAAACATAACCTAAAAAAAGCATACAGCAGTTAGTACCAATAGTCTGAATGAAATTTTCCCATTATGATAATATTAATTTAACGTACCTTTTGTTTTCTTCTTTTCCTGAATATTATATGTCCTTTATTAATAAAAACGTACGAAATAACTCCTCGTGGGACTTTGTCTCGTTGGGGTCTGGCCTAGACAGAAGTATGAGGGCGCATTGTGTATTGCCAAATGTCTTATTGAATTTTCAACTACATTTGGTTGAATTTTAGTTCAACTCCGTGAATGAACGAGATTTCAACTACAAAAGTGGTTGAAAAGTGGTTGAATTTTCAACATATTTCTAACAGTGTGGTGGTTTCAAAAGGAATAATTTCGTTTGAGCATGCATATCAAATACACATTTCTTTGACTCTTTGGGACATTTTTTAGTATACCAAAGTATAAAAAAACTAACAAATTATTATTAAAAAATAGTACTAATGAGTTTGTGAATTCATATTACTGGGTGCATTCAAATTTCGAATCACACACATGATGAAGCACTGCAGTTCGAGAAATTTTAAATGAGGAGTTATTAAAATCCAAATTTAGTGACAATTTAAACGAGGACGCATATTTTTCAATTAAAATCAGGATAGAAATCACCCAAACTTAAAGAAATTTATATTTAAAAGAAATTAGAAAGATATCAAATAAAATATCTTACTTATGATCCAGGTCCAGATTAGAATGTATTATGAAATTGTAAATATGCAAATTTAAACCGCACACATGAAATACAATAAACATTTCCATGAATTGGCGGTATAAATAATTTGATGCAGGAATTATCTATAAGTAAATAAGCCTGATTAAGATAGTTCTAAATTAATTTAATTTTTAACAGAAAACACATTTGTAAATAAAAGAAACCAACTTAAATACAAACTCTTGACGGTGTAAAATTTTGGAAATCTACATTTCAATTAATTTACATATAGAACAATAGATAGATTGAATATTTGAGATTAATTAGAACTGTTCTTATTTTATAGCTCTTTCCTAATTAACTTTACATTATTTTAACGTTAATTTGAGGGGTACACCGATTGTATAATTATATCTGATTGCGTGCAATTTCAAGTGAAGGCAAATTAATGCAGTGAAATGAAAGTTATTGCAGGTGAATACAATGCTGATGATTTACACGTGACTGCTAGTGATTACACGGTAAATTGTAATTGCAGGTGATTGTGAAGGATTGCAAAGGTTTGTGTTCGAGCGAAATAATGCCTGTATTAAAAATTTGTGTTAAATTTGATTTATTATTTAAATACCTCAGAAAGATTCTTTTCCTTTCTCTTCGAGCAGTATGGAATGTATTGTACCTGTGGCAGGCTTATTGTTCGAGCAGGTATGTTTACAAAATTTGGGTTTTGTAAACATACGCGGTCGACTAGAGTGGGAATGCGGGGTGAGAGTTTGTTGCTAATTGTTGAACTCTGGAGACGAGCTTAAGGGCTCAGCGTGATCGGTCGTGTTTTCGTATTCGGTGTGAATTTGTTCGCGTTCCCGATTTTCGCGACAACAAAAGTGGCTGTTCCATTTTCTTGTGTTGTGTAGTGTGAGAGCTGATCTCTTCATTAGTGTCCCTTTCTGCGCGGATCGCCTTCACCTTGGATTATATAACTTGCAGATTGATCGTGTTTTGGATTATGTGAGTGCCCGATGGTGAGAGCTTCCTAACATTAATTAGTATTGTAAAGGGCTTTACCCTCCACTCACTGAGTGGAGGGTTTTTATGCCAGGTAAATAAACCTTGTTTCTATTAGCTTAAATCATGGTTGCCTTCTACTTGGCCCACCTCTCTCCTCTGATATGTTTTCTTTATTTTAATTATAATTAATAAATTTACTTTTGTTTACTTTAAACTACGTTCAGTTTGCAAGTTATTGTCACGGATTGCGAAGAATATCAAGTGATTGTAAAGAATTTTAAGTGATTAAAAAATATTCTAAGGAATTAAAGAGCATTTCAACAGATTAATCACGGGATTTTACTGTAAATTCTCAGTGCTTGCAGGTGAATGCATGTGGTAACAAGTGATTGCTGGTGATTTGATTTTATTTGCAGGTGATTTTGTTTGATTGCAACTGATTTCAGGGGAATCCGCGTGATTGTCACTGATTGCAGATGATTGCTCTTGATTATAAATGATTGCAGGTTATTTCAATTGGTTGCACTTAATTTCATGTGTTTAGAAGTGATTTCTCAGTGATTTCAATAACGTTTGTACACTGATTGCAAGAATTAACTCATCGCGTTTATTGTATAGTTAATAACGGCTTCTATATTTTAAAGTTGAGAAAAAATGTTTATTTTCTGAATGTGGAAGCATGGACATTATGGCAAGCACTAACACTGATGCCGCGGTGGTAACAATGCCGAGGTTAAACAAAAATCACAAATAATAATTAGTTTTGCATAAGTGAAAACCACATACTAATTTAACATTTAGTTGCATATTTTTGTGCTCTAATCAGAAGCGATGTTTTGAATATAAAGGACGTTAGTGAAATATGATTTTGTTTTACATGAACCCACTACAATTGATCTATATGCATTTCAAAATTAAAACGCATGTGCATTGAATACTAAAACGTGTGACTCATAATTTCTAAAACTTTGTTTACTTTGAATTGTATGTAAAATTATGAAAAGTTCTCAATATTCTCAGATCTACTGTAACACTTGAATCCCATCTTTCGACATGAATTTCTGATTGGACAATTCAATATCTTTTCCGATAAAAATTTTCGATTGAGTTCGATTGCGAAATAGAAGTTTTTAAGTTAGCGATGTAACTTAAACTTGGAAATATATCGTAGAACTTTTATTAAATTTGTAAGTTTTCCTCTACAGTTCTCTTTAAATGCTTTATAAATCGAAAACTTCAATCAGAAGAGAATACTCCTTGGTCGATTGTTTTTTTTATATTTTGTAAACCTTCATGAAGATTAGTGTCAAAAAAGTTAAAAAGTGAATGATGCTTTAACTTTATGTTTTTTGTAAGTAGTTGTTTTACTCATTGTGACAAAATTATGACTTTTTAGGAAGGCAAGGACTTACTGTTGTATCGGGCATCGATCTGTGCTTGCAAAATGTTCAGCCCGGGTGCGACAATTGCAGGCAATGTTCTCGATCGCAAAAGTGGTGCTGGCCGACCGCCAACACCACGAGGATTTCTCGTTTCCGGCTTGCATTCTACAACTGGTGAACTGAAACACAAAAACAGACAAATTTTATATGTGATAATCTGAATAGGGCAAAGTGAACGTTTTTTATTCTAATGTTTAATGAGATAGAAAATTGACTGAACGGAGTTGAAATTACTCTACCAAAGTTTCATTTGCATACAAATATATTCGACCTTCACGCATCCGTGTTATTCATGAAATTAACAAAAAGCCGAGCACTTTGGGTTATTGCAACTTCAAAAAAGTGTACAACGCTGCAAAAATGTTTATATTGTTGCAAAAATGTTTATATTGTCGCAATCAACGTGGATTTTTAAAAAAGAAACTTTTTTGGTACAGTTCTCTAACATGTATTGCCTTTTATCAACTCCTTGTCTAACAAAAATATTGCAAAGGTATTTTTAATTATAAAATTTGAGAAATCCGCTGCAGACATTTTACAACTTGTAAGCAATTACTGTGCTTGTCATTTTTTTTCAGCAGTGTGTTCCAGTTTCGGATTGGAAAAATCTTATTTCTACCTTTGTTACTTCCTAGTAGCTTACGTCACATTTCTAGTCATATACCTAACAAATAATACTCGATAATAAAAATCAGTATATGGATAACCTAAGGAGAGCGATGTTGTATATATGATAAAAAACAAATTTTATAAACAAATGCATAGTTTGGACATTTATAGACAGAAAGTAATAGTTTCTCTTTCTAATCGTCTTTGAATCACATAAGTGGTGATTTTTAATGGCGAAGAATTGTCAATCGATATTATTTGTTGACGCTATAAACAAATTTTATAAACAAATGCATAGCTTGACCATTCATAGATAGAAAGTGATCGTTTTTCTTTCTAATCGTCTTCAAATTACCGTATTCAGAAGAAACTTCAGAAACCCGTAATAAGGATTTCAAGTGGTTCAGAGAATTCAACACACGAAAGTGATCTTGAATTTCGACCAATGAAGATTTAATACATAAGCTCCTTATGTCATCTAATCTGTCAATTGCCTCTTTAAGGCAAAAGTGGAGCAAGAATGAATTTGAAATGGATCCCGAAATTATTGAAATAATTGACAAGTATAGCATGGAAGCTAATTCTTCTAAAATATACAAATGGCTAATTTACAAATAGCTAAACTATGTATTTGTTCATGAAATAAACAAATAATATTGAATGACCAATCTTAATCACTAAATATTACCACTCATATAATTTAAAGGTACTAAGAAAGAAAAACGATTACTTTTTGCCAATAAACGCCTAAACTATGCATTTGTTTACATAATTTGTTTATAAGATAAACACATTATACCATTCAACAAATTTTCCTAATCAAACGTGATCTTGTTGATAAAATCAAGCAATTTCAACTTACAAATATACATTGAAAACAAAATTATCAATATGTTGACATTTTGTTAATATAGTTTGTTTATTACAATTAGATTCGATATTCTGTAAATTATTTATGTATATTCTTTGGATACCTCGTCATTCATTTTCGTCGAGAATGGGAAGTTATTGATTTGAAGGTAAAAAATAAGAATGAAAAAATGTCTCATTTTCGCTCGTTTTTTATTTATATAAAAGATAGAAAATGACAAAAATTAAAAAGTATAATCCATAGACCCTGTTGTGCAACTATCGCTGATTACTTCTAAGCCAAAAAGTTGAAATCGGTTGAGAATTGTCGGCTGTAGGTGATTTTGAATAGTAAATTCCCGATTCAGCCAACTGTGCAACGTTCCGGACTGGTATCACTCCCTCCTGAAGACTCCTGTTTGGACCGAAGTCAAAAAATTCCAAATAAATTAGAAAAGAATTGAGAGATGGCTTGAACATTCAAGTGTTTAAGTTTAAGCGTTATGTCATCTACTATGCAACTTAAAAATGAACTTTATTCAAAATTCAAGGCATAGATGTAAACTTCTCAAATTCCTCGAAACCTTAGGATGTAATTCTTCGAAACACTTGAATGTTCAAGCCATCTCTCAATTCTTTTCTAATTTATTTGGAATTTTTTGACTTCGGTCCAAACAGGAGTCTTGAAGAGGGACTGGTACCAGTCCGAAACGTTGACTAATGAGCTGGACCTAAAATAAAGGAAATTTCTGACCGCGAAGCCGCATAAGTTTTTTTTATCAATGATAACTAATGTTAAGTTTCTTTATTTTCAGATTCCAGATATAAATAGCCTTAGAATAGTCAAAAAGTTGACGGGGAAGCGGTGGGGATCAAGTGAGGGAAGAAATACATGCAAAATTTGGTACCTTATTTTGAAAGTTCAAGGGTGAAAGTGCTGTACGTTATTGAGCCTGAAACTAATGTGCCAGAAAATTTGTTATGGCTTACAGACCTAAAAATCTAATAAAAAGTAAGGAAATTTGACAGGATTTAATGACAGTGAACTTTAGAGTCTAGTTTTTCGTTGAAAAAATAATATAAAAAACCTGAAAAAATTCATAAAGGTACTTTTAACATTTCTCAAACAATGCCGTTGAAAACCCTTCAAAATATTAAAAATTGTTGTTTTTTTAAGCATAAATATATACAACCGCATTATCTTCAGTTCTGATTATGACTATGAAATGATTCAAACTTGAGGCAGTTATTTAGACTATCTGTAATTTTTTGCGATTTCTAAAAAGTGCTTAATTGTTTTTTTCTTTGTGCATATTGCAATATTTGAAGAGATTTTTTTGTGTTGGAAAAAATTGTAAGAAAGCAGCGAGGTTTCTTTTTTTTCTGGGTTCGTTCTGGCCTTCCCTTCAAATGTGGTGCCGAATCTTTTCTTTGACCTTTATCCATGCTTTGTCCAGTGCCATACACTGAAAAAAATTTCTAGGTGTATTACCTAGAATTCTTGCTATCCCATTTAGAAGGTATCGCTGGATTTCGTCTTCCTAAATAGTTAGCTGTATTGAACAGATTTTCTTGCAGCAAAGTATAGGTACAGTACCTAGAAAATTTAGCTGTCACGAGCAAACCAATTATAGGAGATACGATGTTTGAGCATGACTGCTAGAATGTTTAGAAAATGGTGATAGATTTATCTCCCAAATTTTCTGTCTGCAGGAGATAGACGGTTTGTATGCTATCTAGTTTCCAGTCCTACCTAGACTTTATTGGAAATTCAGCTATATCTCCCCAGCAATATATTTCTAGCTACAACAGCTATACCATTTTTTTCAGTGTACGAAAGATAACATGGTTGTATATTTATGTGAAGAAAACACAAACCCCTTGTTATATTTTGAATATTTTTCAACGGCAATTGATTGAGAAATTTTTAAATTACCTTCGTCTTTTTTTTCAGATTTTTTCTATCATTTTTTCAATTACAACAATGCTCTAAAGTTTATTGTCGTTACAAACTGTCAAATTTCCTTACTGTTTATAATATTTTTAAATCTGTATGCGAAAACAAATTTTCTGAAATATTGATTTCAGGCCCATTTCTATTTTTTTTTCAATCATTTTTCTAGCGTCAAAGCTAGAGGACTCGAAATTTCTCGCCGGTAGTTTGTGAGTAGGGCATGTACGCGTTTAGTCCGACAGTAGTGGCAATAACATAGATAAATTTTAAATGTTAGTGTCTATACGTTCGGACATAACCCATTTCCCCTTCAGCTTTCCAGGTCCAACATTTAGACTTTACCGTGTTATAAACCTGCACTGTAGAATAAAAGTATAATATCAAGGCTAGTTTTCGATATTGAAACAGTCCTCCAAAAATGTGGTCTCGGAAGGCTCTGTTCTAATGCGATTTTATTTTGATGGCACTAAACGACAATTTAGTCCAACTTTTTTGGACCAGAACAGGACCGAAGTGAGAATCAAATTTGTTCTGTTTCAATTGTTTTCTGTTTCTTTAAAGCTTGAAGTTGTAAGCAATTAGATCAATACTCCCTGTGCATTATTTTTGTTCGCTAGTAGGGGCACAATAACTTTGAGTGCATTTTTTAACATTAATAGTATTTTTTACACTGTCAAAAAAAAGCATCAATTAAAATGAATGTTTATAAATGATATTCAATTCGAATAAAAATTTTAAACGAATGCGTTTAATTTGTAGAAATAAAAATAAGCAGGCGTCAAAGTGGGGCATTTTTGATTATTTTATACGAAGAAAAACTTATATCACTTCCTTTATTCTTTCATTAAAATCTAACGAAATTCTACTAATAAAAAGCTAATCGCGATATCCACAATCCGCAATTCTGCAAGTTAACGAGTTTCCAATATTTTTGTTTCTCCATTTTATTTCTTATGAAAATTCCATTTTTTTTTAAGCCAGGCATTAGTAATTTTATTTTAATAAAATTTGAAAGTGCTTTAAGGTTTTCATTTAATAAAGAAACATTTAAAATACTCTTTATTTAATCATGTCTTATTCATTATTATGAACAAACTATTGTAACTTATTAGATTTTAGTACATTTGTATAAAAATCATCAAAAAAATCTTAATAAAATTATGAAATTCCATTTTCAAAGCGTTAGCGTCCACAATGTGACCAAACGCTGTGGCTGACAATTACCAGCTTTTACCACTGACTGTGGATCATACTATTCGATAATCCCAAAGCATCTACATTCTACAATCTGCATGTGTAAATTTGAATTTCAATATATTAAACACCTTTGCCCATATATATAAACTACTAATAATTAAATCATTCTTCAATTCCGAAAATGCAAAATTGATTAAAACGCTTCATAATTAAACATTTTGTTTACATTAGAAGCTAATATACCATGAAATAAATCATTAAAAAATTGAATCTTTCACAATCTTAGATAGTCTGAATCAACAATTTTACAGTTTAAAACAGTACGATTCTTATTTAAAAACGCCAATAATGCAGGCATGTTTCTAATCGATATAATAATTTTTAAAAAAAATTTTTTATTTGAACCGTTCATCAATAGACATTTGTGATTTTCAGCCAAAGTGTATAATATTTTTAAATGAATTTTTAGGAATATTTTTATTTTGCCGATGTGTAAAGTTACTTATCTCGAAAGCATGCTTGTGAGTAAATTGCGTCAATTCGCAGAATAGATGTTTTCCAATGTGTCTATTCGCCAATATTATTTTCTCATAGTCTGTTCGGTTGAAGCACTTTGCGCATTATTTAGAGGTATGGAAGCCCTCACTTTTGAGGTGGATGTTAAAAAAATGTATTGCTGAACCAACGATATTTATTCTTTATCTGGCTACAAATATAGTTGGAAAAATAATAATATTGGCGATATCTTTAAAATAGTCATATCAAGCATAATTTAATTTTTGAATTATTATTAATAAATCACATTTTTTAATCATGAGAAAAACGATATATTATATACAGTACCCTCCCACTTATCGCACTACCAGATATCGCGACTTCCCCTACTTGTTTTGCTCCCACTACCGAAAAATGTAAGCGAACGCATTAAACAAAATGCTCGCGCCTAAACATAATTTCTTTTTTAATATTGACATTCAATTTAACCTACTTAAGAGGTTAATACTTAATTCTTCCTTTGATGTTAAGTACCTAATTCATAAATTGCTAGCAATTCTAGACCGGAAAAGAAAAAAGCTTAAATACCTGTCTAGAGTTCTCAAATATTAATCTTTTTTTCAAAGAACACTTGTAGGGGAACACTAAGTTTTCTAGGATTCGTAGGTTGAATTAGTATAATAACCTCTGAATACTCTTTCTCACTTGTTTACTCAACTGTCAAATTTTTACATTAGCTTTTTTGAATAGATTCGATTTTCTTAACCAATCAGATATGATGATAAAGCGCAAGGGGAGAACGATTTTTAATATAGTGGGAGAACTCACTTAACGCGAATCCCAGTCCCAGACTGTCGCGATAAGTGAGAGGGTACTGTAGCTAAAATCAAAATATTATAAGTCTGAATATAGCGCTAATTAAAGAGGAATAATTTTAATAGAAGTTTAAAATTTATAATTTAATTCACATTCAAAATCTGTGTTTATTTATTTAGAAATCACAGCTGCATTTTCGAAAATTCCTATAATAATTAACTGTACTAAATTATGGATCTAAATTATGAACCTGTACATTATCCTAGACTTGTGTCTAAACGTATTTGAAATTAATATAAATTCTCATGATTTCAAGAACATCTATAATAATTATTATTATGAAAATTAAAAAATCCCTCGTTATTGAAGCAAATGAGATAAAATTTATTACTCGTCTTAATTTGAGCGAATTGAGATTCATTGGGCGAGAGAAAGAAATCGTCTTTTTATCTGTCTTAAAATTTCCATAAAAGAGGCAAAGGAAAGACAAAAAGTACGAGAAGGTCGTTAAGCAAATTAATTTATTCTCGCTATTACCTCAATCTTACAGCTCAAGGAAAAAGGTCTTTAATTTTGCACTTTTTAAATTTTATTTTCAAAGATCACAATTAAAGCTCTATTTTACAAAACTAAATTTTTCTATAAAAATGTAATAATACATTGCGTGCCAAGGGTATAGAAACGCAGCGATTTTCGAGAAGTGTAGAGTTTGCCGCATAAGCGAGCGTGGGTGGCATTCACACGATTCGAGAAACTGTATGTTTTTTTTAACAACAACCTAGTGTTCCAGAGGGTTCAAGTGCTCGGATAAATCCTCACTAGCATGAGAATATGCTCGGGAATATGCTTGACCTTTATGTGCTTTGAGAATTTAATGAGCATTTTTCAGCATTTTGAATTAGGATTTAAAAAATATTATAATCTATATTTAATATATAATATATATATACACATTAATAATTTTGAATAGCTAAAATTATTAAAAATAACCCAAATAATAATGAGATTATTTAAATTTCACCGGAAAATGTTTCGCCTCAAATTAGAAAGGGCGCTAAATTCAAATTATAATAGATATCAAAGTAACAAAAAACATATTCTTCGCATTAAGCAGTATATAATTAAACACAAATATATGTTTACTCCACTGTAGAGTGTTTTTGGTAAAAAATATCCGTATTAATTATCATTATTTATAAAACAATAAATGCTTTGAATTCTCCTAAATGCTCTATAAATTCTTTTTTCGAGCTTAAATGCTGAGCATATTCTCGAGAGTCAAAAGTTGACTTTCGTTTCTAATATGAACAACTGACCATTTTCGATTTTTCTTTTTACCCCCATAACTCTCATAAAATTTTCCTTTGAGATTTAATACTTTAGGAAATTTAATCTTTCATCAATAGTAGCTTGCTGTAAAAATTTCAACCAGATCCAGGCGGGCGGCCGCCTTTGAAGCACAAGACAATTCATGCGTCCAACAGAACTGTTATCAAATTTATAATAAGTTTCAGCACTATCAGTAGGAGTTTTTTAATCAGGCAAAAAAATTGTTTACAATTACAATTCTTATAAAATTAAGATTTTCTTAACAATAATGCATCTACACTGAAAAAAATGGTATAGCTGTTGTAGCTAGAAATATATTGCTGGGGAGATCTAGCTGAATTTGCAATAAAGTCTAGGTATAGGACTGTAAACTAGATAGCTAAGATATAAAAACCGTCTATCTCCTGCAGATAGAAAATTTGGGAGATAAATCTATCACCATTTGCTAAACATTCTAGCAGTCATGCTCAAACGTCGTATCTCCTATAATTGGTTTGCTCGTGACAGCTAAATTTTCTAGGTACTGTACCTATACTTTGCTGCAATAAAATCTGTTCAATACAGCTAACTATTCAGGAAGACGAAATCTAGCGATACTTTCTAGCTGGGATAGCAAGAATTCTGGGTGATACACCTAAACAATTTTTTCAGTGTACATTAGAACGTAAATCACAACTGCACAGCGTTCTCCAAAGGCTATGGAATAAAAGTAATCTTTAAATAGTGTAAAAACTTTAATTTGAGAATTGTTTTTATCTCCTGCATGGTAACTACACACAAGGCCGTAGTCGAAAATAATTTCGGGGGCGGGGATATACAACAGGAAAAAATTT
>CAKNWT010206841.1:0-14836 GCA_932066315.1 Andricus coriarius | reverse complement strand
AAGTAAGATTTAAGAAAACAAAAATTTCTCGCGTGCCATAGCGGACAGCAAAGCCTAAAAGAAATGTTGGTACCGATCAAAAGGACGTCATCGCGGTTCACCTGTCACTGCGACCGATTCGCAGTCATTCATTGTCACTCTGCTGCTACCGACTATTAACTACTACTATTACTGCTATCGCTACTATTACTATTACTGGTTGCTTGTCGATTCGTGTGATGCCAAGCAGCGGCCCAAACTACTATGTAATGATTTTTATTGATAACAAGAAAGGAATAAAAGATTGAAGTATAACTGGAGTCGAGAAGATTTAAAGGTCACATTAAGACGGTTCAGTCGTTTTTTCTTTTGACTTTACTGTTCCCTGAGGATGTCTGTGTCGTTCGTATGGACCCGCGAGCCAGCGTCGAAACGAGGGAAATGCTCGAACCTTCAAACAAAATTTACACAGAAAAAGAAGTGATTGAAAATCAGACTTTTATTATTGAAACCTATTTTAACCGAATTTTTGGTTATTTGATCTTGTCCTCGAATTTCGAAATGATATTAAAAGTTTAAGCACTAATTTAGATGTTTTTGTGTGGGATTTATTTGGTGTTTGTTTCATTGTAATTGTATTTGCTGAAATCGATAATTCCCCTTATTCGGCGATCGGTCGGGGTGTATTTATATTTTAAGCACAGGACAAAGAGAGAGAGAGAGAAGAGAGCGTGAGAGAAAAGAGGGCGAAGAGCGGAAAAGAACTCTGACGTTCGGTGTAGCTTTGTAAAATGGAACTTTCTCCGAACATTTTTTTTTTGCATACGTCGAAAGTAAGATTGTGTTAAGAGAGTAATAAATTTGTATAAAGTGGTGTACAAGGCGTGTTTGCTTTGACCTGAAAAGTAGAGCCACAATCTCAACTCAAAATTATTTTCCTCCTGCTAGAATTAGGTGACCATTTATTTATTTTTTCGTCTTGAGAATATTGCTCGAATGCCAGTTCCCGATAACTTTTTCAAGTCTAAACTTACCTTTCTCAAATATTCTCTTGGCTAGAAAAAATTTGAACTTTTTATGGATTTTCGTTATGCTCAAAAAAAGATGGATGGTCGAGGTAGTCAAGACGTTTAAAAGTATTTCTAATCGTGGGTCACTAATAAACTAGATCTATATTTTCTGATTTCCAATGCTACGTAAAACTGGCAGCGGTTACGATACGACTTAAATTTACGAGACTTTAAGGAGGCTTTAAAGTCGCCTTTCTAACTTTCGTGCTGGTAGAATCGTCTCCTCATATCAAGAGATGATTTTTTATCTTAAAAGTATCATCGGACGTTCCTTTCAAGGCGAGACTTTGAATTTAATATCGAACTTCCCGTCCGAGAAATTCCAAAGGAAATGCAGCGTTGGATTGGAGAAGATTTTTTAATATAAGATATTTTGCTATATTAAGTTATATATAATATATTGAATTTATAAGTCGAATTATTTTGCGAAATTCAGTGGAAATTTCTAGAAATTAACATCTCTCGTTAAAATTACCACAATTTAATTTAAGGAATACCCTTCTTTTTCCCCATAATTAGATTGTACTTACACTTTTAATTTCCTTTAATCCAGTTGAAATTTAAATTTACCAATATGGATACTGTAATTGAAATTACCTTTAATTTAATAAGTGAATTAACCGAATAAAATTATACTCTGTTACAGTTACTAATTAAACTACTCGAAACTAATTGATTCAATATTTTCCCTCAAATTATTCTGAATTTACCTTAATATAACTGAATTTAATTGAATTTTTGTTAATTCTTTGGATTTTTAAGATTACTGTTCATTCTTTGATTTTTTTGAACTCGTAGTATTCATTGAATCCACTCGCATGTTTTGGAATTCTCTTCAATTCAATTGAATTTTACAACTTTCACTTAAATTCTACTGAATTGAATTGCATTTTTTTACATGATTTGAAATTCACTTGAATTCTTTTAAATTGCTTCCTCCTAGCGGGAAGTTTGTAATTACCTAAATTTCTAAAAGTACTTTTTTGACATATTTCAATACAATTCGACCCAAAGAACTCAAAATTGCAATTTTTTAAGAAATATCCGCGTGTGTGTGCATAAGATTTTTCTGTTCACCATATCTGGAAAAGTTTTCTTTTTGCACTTTGAAATTAAAAATAAAAACCTTTTTACCATATTTATATCAAACTTTTTTGATATTCGAAATACAACGATACTATATCTGATGTATTTGTGCGCGTCTTCGAGACGCATCGATCGACCTACCGTGGAACATTTTATGACCTACTATAACCAATTTATGAAGTTTCAAAAAAGTGGTTAATTCTGTTTATATGAGAAAAAGTTGTTTGATTTTAAGAATAAAACAACGTATCTGTTCGCGTCTTCGAGTCGCGTCGAATGAGTTGTTGAACCTTCCATGTCCTCGTATGACCTATAATATAATAATATAAATAATACCTATTTATAATTTAAAAAAATATTTTTTTATTTTTATATGAGGACAATTTTTGTTATATTGAAAAGATAACAGTACTGTATTTGGTCTAATTGTTTGCGTCTTCGAGACGCGTCGATTGGCCTCGATGGTCTTATTTTCTGAAAATAACATTTTCGGTGAGACAAAAACGTAAGCTTAAAAAATAGTGTCAATTTTTTTCTTTTGTTAGAGAAAAACCTTCCTGTGTGAGAAATGAAAGTGCTCCTACAATGAGCACAAATAAATACATCCGTAGTACTTCGCAGCAGTATGTGTTTTTAATTGTTCGGATTGATTCCCTTTCAGGATTCTTTAGAAATCCACTGAATTAAATTTAATTTGTGAATTTTTGTATTCTTCTAATTTAATTTCAATTCTACTGAATTCATTTGTATTTTCATTAGTTTTTTTTAATTATTCGGAATTCAGGCTTAGGATATTTTTGAATTCTCTTAAACTGAATTCAATTCTTTTCAATCCTTGAATTTTTCAAGTCTTCTGAATTGTTTTGATTTTTTTAATCGACTTGAATTCTTCTGATTTGTTTGATTTTTTGGTAATTCTCAGGCATCTTTTAAATCCACTTGGATTCTTTAGTATTCACTTTAATTCTAATAAATTTAATTTAATTTTTTGAACTTTTAGGATTCTTTTAAATTTTTGTTTATTGATTAACGTGAATTTTTCTTGTTTTATTTCAATTCAACCGAATGAAACTAAATTTTTGTGAAATCTTTGGATTCTTTTGAATCCCAATATTCATCAAAATTGCCAGGGGAATTTACGGGATGTAACATTCGTTTGGAATTTCACCTGGAATTCACTTAAAATTCAGTCGAATAAAATGAAATACATAATTTACATCGAATTAATTTTAAATTCCACAACGCCAAATAAAAGCAACTAAATTATTCTTCCGAACCAAATAAAATGAAAATCAATATTGGAAGGACAGGGGGTTGATAAATAAAACACCAGAGGACTTTCCTACGATTACTTTATTATAATTTAAAAATTATATTAAATATAATAATCGCATTACCGTGATTGTTTATCGTAATTCATTATATTATCAGCAAGAATCTCAATCATATATTATCCATATTAATGTTATTAAGAATATTATTATCATTATCGTTACCGGGCGTGTCGTCGCATTATTAGTAACATTACAAAATGTTAATGATTCTATGAACTTGCAATCGTAATTCAATAATAACATTCTCTGTCTATCAATCACACACTCACACTCACAGACGATCGCAGTCTCTCATTTTATATTTCACACGTTGCAAATCGTCTAGACGTTAAAGTATGCTATTCTCGAATACTCTTTTTTGAAACTAATCACTCATTAATTCATAAAGAATAATTCGACGATCGCGGCGATATTAATTACCCTAATAATAAGGACGATTATCGTAGCTTTGCGGAGTCCTCTGAGACGTTTCGAGAAACGCCCTAAGAAAAACCTCTCCGGAAATTTCACAGTCCGAAATTATTAATTTAATTAAATTTAATTAATAATTTCTCATTCAAAAACTTTTAACTACGAAGCCCTACACGATGTGTAGAACCGAGTAAAATATGTACGTCATTTATCGATCATAATCGATAGAACATCCTTCCCAAACTGAACATTGTCCCTCACTAAGATTTTCTTTTTAAAACAATTCTAAGCTCGGTGCAATTTCAGCCTAATGTCGTCCAGGACATGTTTACCACACAAAAATAATTAGACGAACAAAATTTATTGCCGATAATCTAAAATTTAGCACTGCTTAGAAAAGAAGAATGTATAAATAAATATTTTTCTTTGAATCACTGGGAATAACTTTTAAATTAAATTATTTACAAAGAGAAACTGCATTTACCTGTTCGAAAAGTAAAAGTGATATAAAATCTTAACCGAGATTTTAGTGATTAATAAAAAATTTGTATAAAATTTGTTTAGAATAGGGGCGATTTTAGGCCGTTATGTATATATTTTTTCGTTTTCAGAAAAAAAAACGGCATTAATCGGCGTTATTATTAACCTAGGCTTTTAATTCGAACTCGCTAGAACGTTTCTGAATCACATTGCGTACTTTTACATGGTCTGTGCAAACGTTAAACACATATTCGGAAAACCAGGGTCTACCAACGTCACGACAACATTATTATACACGTATATTTATCTCTGTCGAAAATCGCGAAAAACACTTCACTACCCCGTGCTGAAACGGCTCGACAAAAAAAGAACAGGCTTTCTCTCTCGCTCTCACATTCGTCTACGACAATCATGCGTTTTTAGTTTTTTTTCTCTCTATTTTTTAGTTCGCTCTTTTGTTACCAAAAGGCAGGAGAGATGAAGAATCGATCGATGGCGGTTTTTCCTCCGTCACCTCTTTGACTTCGTGGATGTGAATTAAAGTCCGTTAAACGATCCTCGCCTCTAGGCTTGCGGCAGTTTCAAAAAGGATTGTCCTGCAATAAGAAAATTAATGTTTTTCTCATATTTGACGAAACAAATATTCTTAAGTTTCATTTTTTATCCTATCCAAACAAAAGTGATGTTACCAAATATCTCGAAAATATTGGACACGTTGTTGTGTAAAACATGATTGGCTGCGGCACTGTTTACATTTTGTTTAACTATTAAATGTTATTTCATGATAAAATTGATTTCTAAATGTTTCTAAACATTATTGATAAAAGGAAAATTTTAATTGTAAACGATTTTTTGATATTGGGAAATAATTCTATTCTTAACATTTTCTTATCACACTATAATTTTTAATCTTTTTCACACTTTTAAGGAAATGAAAAAAAAAGTTTCGGTACCAGTAAAAAAATACCGGTACCGACAATAAGATATCGGGGAAATTTTTTAATGATCTAGGTTTTATTTTAAAACACTAATTATAAGTTTTTAAAATTTCAAAATATGTAAAAAAAAAAAAGATTCTGGAATACTTTAAGGCCATTTCTTTATTAACATTTTTTTTTTTTAATTCTTCAGGAAAACTAAATTGTTTCAAAAGAAATTTTTAGAAGAATACAATTTTTTTAAGATTGATGGGAAGATTTCAAATGATTTTTTATTAAAAAAAAAAAAATAATTCTAAGAGAGAATTGAAAAAGATTTCAAAACATGTCCTAAAATTGCAGAAAAGAATATAGAAGATTTAAAAGAAAAATTTTGCAAGACTATAAAATTTTAGAAAAAAATTGATCAAGTTCAAGAGATATTTAGAAATTTTAAAACGATTAAAAAATAATTTTGAAGTTGTAAAGATTACAATTTTTTTAAATTTAGATTTTATAAAAATTAAAAAAAAGCAATTGTTTTTTAAAGAATTTTGAAAGGTTTCAAGAGAATGCATTTTTTTCTGTAGAATTATAGGAAAATTTAAAATTATTTTTTATTTTAAGAATATATTTTAAAGAGAATATTTCACGAGTTCTAAAATTTGCAAAAAGGATCTGAAATATTTTAAGGCATTTTTTTATTTCAAAGAATTTTTTATACATTTTAGAACAAATTCGAGTCAATTTAAAGAATATTTAGGAATTTTAGAAGTTTTTAAGAGATTGCAAATATTTCAGAAAAATTATCAAATATTTTTTAATTTGTTCCAAACTGAAACTTTTCCATAATATTTTGTAAAATCTTGTATGATAAAAAATTCTTTAAAAACTTCTAGATTCTTTTTCGACACATCTGAAGTCTTCAAAATTAAAAAAATTTTTTTTTAAGAATCTTAGGAAAATGATATTTGCAATTTTAAAAACAAATTTATAATACTTATTTGCTTGTTCTCAGATCTTAAAATCTAATTTTAGCTCGACATTAAGTGTTCAAAATTTTTTAACAAGTAAACAGTTATTAGAAATGTTTACTTTGTATTAGAAATTATTTTTCCCCTCAAAACAAAAAACTACACGTGTGCGTAAAACGCGATTGTTTAGGTTAGTTAGATAAATATAAGACGTGATCGTTTTTGAAACAGTATAATGTGAATCCTTTGAAATTATATCAAATATCATGAAATGCCATAAAATCACTTTCAATTCATGGAAAACGTATATAATTCTTAGAATTTGTTAAAAAATCCCACAAAATCTTGTTTATTCTATGAAAACTGGTGAAACTTAAAAATCAAAGTGGTAACCCTCTTGGCAAAAAAGATATTTTAGTATGCACTTTATTTATTTTTACCAGAACTCAATTTCTTGGTGTGACCCCAAAGGATGGTCAACAGCCTCTGGCTAAGTGCCAATCTAATATTCGAAGCAAATATTTTCTCGGGAAACATAATCAATTTTTTAATTTACCTTTATTAAATAAATATCCATCATTATTCAAACAATTATCTTTAATTGATTCAAGACCAAATCCATTTCAGATGATGCTACTGAAATATGTTTTTATTACATGGAAAATAAGGAGACACTTATTTTTTTTAATTGATTAATAGCATAACGCCATTTTTACTTCTATATGAATTGTGGATATTCTAATTTTTGTCAAGAAAATCAAAACAATTTTTAAAAACCCCACTTTTTTCGTTAATTTTTTATGAATAATAGGTTAGTATATAGTACTTACCATAAAATGAGGCGGCACTATATCATTATTTGCAATAAAATAACATTTTTCTGATCTGAAGCTAAAAATAACAGTAAAATATAATAAATGAGAGAACAGTAAAAAAATATAATGTTGTTTCTCCGGAAATAAAAATACACCCCAGATTTAAAATTTCAGGCAAATTGGACCTATCTCTCCTGAAAATTACAGCGAAAAAAATGTAGTTGTTTTGAGAAAATTTCGTGTTTTAGTTTTTCAAAAAATGGAATCAGCTTCGCCATATTTTATTAGGTCTTTGCTTTTCACATCGATTTTGAAAGGGCGAAAAAAACTTGACAAGCTGGAACAAGAAAACCCTCAAAAAGTGCAAGGTTTTGAAAAAAAATTAAACATAATTTGTTTCCCCGACCAAAAAAATACCAAATGGAAAATTAATGCAAGCAGACTATATGAGTAACTATAATTCCTAAAAATTTCAAGAAAGAAGGTTGGAGTCTTGAATAAAAAAGTTCCATTTTCAAAAAATGGGAAAAACTTTACGATTTATTTTTAGTCTTCTATGTAGTTAAAAATAGTTGCGAAAAACTAAATAAACTGAAACAAAAAAAATTTTATTATCTTAAAAATTGCCCGGGTATTTAAAGTAAAATTGGAAAAAAAATTCATTTTACCCTTAAAAATAAATAATAGATAAATACTTGTCTCCTTATTTTCCACATTAAAAAAAAAACATACTTCATTCGCAAGCCAATCCTGAACATGTCAACTCAGCATGCATGATTTGACATGGATTTGGTTTTAAATCAAGAAATATTATTCTATCCAAATGCTGTTTTTTGTCTTGTGTTTTGACTTGTAGACAGTCGATTATAAGAGGAGATATTTCACGAACTGTGAAACAGAATTTTACTGTAACGACTTACGTTGGTCCATCAAATTCATACGGACAAGATGTAATCTTTACCTAAAATATCAGAAAATATTTGATAAAAAGATCCTTTTTTGCGGTTGCAAAACAACCAGCCGCCAATCGGGAGACCTGGGTTCTATTCCCAGCGGGACGAAAGATCTTTTTTCACAGAATATTTTCGATTACCTAGATAGATTTTTAATTCAGAGCAGCTTTCAAGGATCATTTCCAAAAATATTTATAAATGAAATGAAAAACTCTTTTGATAAGTAATTTTAAAGATATTTTTTAATTGTTCAAATACTTCGAAATTACGATATTTCTCCCTAACAGTTTCCGATTTTCGACAATCCTACCATACACCGGGGTAATATTAAACCTTGATTTAAATGGTTAAACCTGGTCTGAACTATTTTGTTGAACCCTACTGAGTAATTTAGTGGTGTTAAACCGAGTTAATTAGTGGAACTGTCAGGGACAAAGGAGGAAACAAAATACTTATTTCAATGTTATCAGAACTACCCTGAATTTAGGGTATCCTTTTATTTTATTTTGTAAAATTATAGGGGTTAAATAAACAAATTTCGAAAACACATACTTCCGTTTTAGTGTTCCAAAGCCCATATGTTACTGAACGATACAGCAGCAAGGGTTGCTTGAAAGAGTTGTGGTGGCGATGTGGTTTTGTTGGTGATTTTCTTGACGCTGTCGTTGGCGATTGGTTACCCTGGCGCACCTGGGCTATTGGTTTTCCAGAGAATAGTGACGCGACCTCTTCCAAAAATTCTTGAAGAAGCCTTTCTTCTTAGGGGCGTCGCTGACATCGACTGGAATAAAAAAAGTAAGAAACAGCCTCCATTATAAAAAAGTCAAAACCCCAATCAAAATGATTTACAAATTATTAACTTATTAAAACTACAATTCTTACAATATAAATAAAATAATACGATTTTTTTTATCTAGTCTTGACGATTGGCTTCCTTGAGAGTATATAGAGATGGTGTTCAAATATTTTAAATATATGGCAGCATTGAGAATAAAGAGGACGTGGCCAAACTGTTATTGCTTCCCGATTGTTTTTTTTCTTGCTTTTTATCGAGGTCGAATTAATTGAGCTGTGGGTATTATTATTCACAGTATTTTAGCCACGTTTCGACTCGTGCAATATGTTAAGCGAGGGAAGTCCGACAATTATGCTGGTCGAATTATAAGTAGCACCCCTTCCGGTAAGTCGGATCAAAGGAACAGAAGAATAAAGAAGTTTTGTTGCTGACCAATGTTTAAACGATATTCAATCAATAAAAAGAATCTGAAGCATATTCCTCCATTAAATTCATAGGTGAATGGAAAAAAACGATATATTTATTTTACAATTATAATTTAATTCAACCAATACCAGTTTCAAAGTTACAATTTAAAAAAAAACTATTAATATAAAAACCACAGATTTAGCGAGATTTTGGTTGCAGGTGCAGAATGTTCATGGCCATTAAATCGAAAATTTACTACTGTTTTCGTTTTTAAGAATGCTCTGAAATCAGACCAATGCGACACATTTTCTAAATTTAAAAAGTATTACGAGGTCTATCGCTTCGCTTCGTTTGCAACGAGAGGCATCTGAATATATTTAAAAAAATCCAGATTAGACAAATTTTCTCCTAACTCTTTCAACTATTCTCAATCTTGAGTTTATTCAACTTTAAAAATAATGTAATTGATTTTTATAGAGTTGCTTTTAAAATATTTGTCGACCATATCAAGTTTCAATTATACTGTGGAAGCTTCCTGCAAAGCTTTTGATAAAAGAGAGATATAATACAATAATTATGACAATATTCAATATGAATAAATTAAAAAAATGTTATTCAAGAAGCCGAAAATCCAAATTTAATAAGACATTTATCCTATATTAAATATTTAAAACTCAATGAACATGAAAAATAATAAATTATTATCAATCTCCCTACGAAACCTTGCAAGGTGAAGGTACCAATAAAGATCAAATTAGTACAAATTATCCCATAAATCAGAGCGTCTAGCTTGGCGAGAAAATTACGACCCTCAGAGTTTTCTCTTCGTTGCAAAATAAAAGACTCGACTATTGATTCTGAAGTATGAAGTTCAATTTTTTTTAGATTCTGAAACTTCAAGGCTATTTTTATTTTAAGTTCCTAATCAAAGATTCCTGTTACCAACACTTACCAACATCAAGAATCGTTTTCGTGCTAATGTTTTTAAACTTTTATGCAAGATACTGAAAAACATTAAATTCTGTAATCAAATTCTTTTTCTCAATCATTAGCCATTTGATGTTATTGAAAAACATATACAAAACAGAATTCATCATATTATGTAAAAGTTAAAATGATAATAGGAGCAAAAATAATATTGAAATTTATACATTCAACAGGGTGGTTTTACTTAATTTTCGAAAAATTGCAAAGATTTGGAACTGAATATTAGGAAAATTAGGTTTACAAAAGTTTAAAAATATTACGATTGTAAAATTGGGAAAACATAGGTATGAGAAACTAGTTAAACAATGTGTCATCAAAATAATTTTCGTAGAAGTCCTAAATATCACTCAGTCATTTCAAAACACATGATCACGTCATGATTTTAATTGGGATGATGTCAAGATTCTTTATCATAAAAGAAATAAAAAAAGAGAAAATTCATGCAGATGTTATTTACAACGAGAGATGGTAACAAATAAAGCAATTCATTACAAAAATAATCTCTCGAAACAAAGTTTGGGAAAGGGATTAACAATTGGTTAAATTGATTTTTTGTTCTCAATAATAAAGTCTTATATATGGAAATCAATTTTGGCCATAGCACATAAAATTAGACGAAATAACTTTTTATGTTAATCTCTATTTTTTTATTTTCAGGTATTATGTGAATTTTAATGAAAATAAGTTTCTATTGTTCATACCAGTAGTTTTCCTATGAATAATCCCTGATGAGCATGTCTAAATTGGCTTCGAAATATGTTAGGCTCTAGTACTATAAAAAAGACTGAGCAAGAATAACAAAGAGTGATGGATTGGTTTTGGTTGACTTTTTCCTTTTTCTCCCTATTTTTTCTTTTGTTATATATTTGTCTCTAATGAGCCGGAAACGGGGTAGTTGAAAATTTAATTTTGATTTGTGCAGGGTTGCCTATGAATACCGTTAAGCTTTCTTTTAATTGAAGCATAAATGGTTACCTATGGCAGCCGCAAAACTTCATTGTCAAAATTCTCTGTCAAATTTGTCATTTTTTTCTGATAATTAATATTTAAAGACCAAAATTCTAATTTACTTAAAAAACGAGATGCGGTGTCACAATCAAACCGAGAAAGTGACTAATGTTCATTTGAATTTAAAAAAATTCGGTTAATAAGACTTCAAAACAATTAAAATTAAATTCAAAAGAACTCACCTGAATGGAATTTTTTTTAAATTCCATTGATTTCAGTAAAAATTCAGTGAATTAAGAGGAATTTAAGGAAAATGAGAAGAATTCCATGAAATTCATAAAAATTCAAGACGATTAAAAAAAAATCAAGTGAATTGAAAACAATAAAAAATGAAATAATTCATTGGATTCAGTAAGTTTGAAATGAGTATGGAAAAATTCAAGGGAATATAAAAGAATTTGATGAAATGCCCAAGAACACAAGGTGAGTTTAACCCTCATCACTTACACCTCCGAAAAATAACGTATTACTTATACGGGGTCAAATTGACCCCAGCTGTCTTTGAAAGGTTGTCATACTGATTGTATGCAAGTTTTCAAGTTGACAAAATTTACAGACGCTATTTAATGTCCAAAAATTAGATTCTGATGGTCTTTTTAAAATAAAAACTAATTTGAAGTCTATAAAAAATGCTCGAAATTTAAAATTGATAAAAAAATAATTTTTCATTAAAAAAATTCATAACTTCTACAATTATTAATATTTTTAGCTAAAATTTGGTTTGGGTACTATTCTAATATCACGTATCAATAAGAAAATTCTTACACTTGAGTCTGTTCGAAAAAGTATAATTATTTTGAAGATCGTATGGGAGGAATAATTAGACAAAAAGAATAATAAACGTCCAATAACGAATTCAATATTTTGATCTATTTTTATTGATATAATTGTTTCTAATCAGGTTAACAATTTTTATCTGAATGAGCAGTATAATAAATGAAGAAACTGTATAAAAATTGGATTTTTACTCTCTGCCTGCACATTTAAGGCGATCCTATTCAAATATTAGTCTGAAGTTGATTTTGGGGTCGATCTGACCCCAAGTGAGTGATGAGGGTTAAAAGACTATTAAAACTTTCTTATGATTTTTTAAAAATACCCAAAAATCTCTAAAATCCATTGGATTCCCTTCAAATTATTGAAATCTCTTAAAAATTCTTTAGAATCTTTTTAAATATCTTAAAAATTTTGAAATTCGTTAAAATCTTTGGAAGTACGTTGAAACACTTAAAAATTTTTGAAATCCTACGAAATCCCTTAATTCTTGTGATATTTCTTGAAATCCTGAAAAATTTATGAAAATATCTTGATCATTGAAATCTTTGGAATATTTTTAAATATCCTAAAACCTTATATGTTCTATAAAATCGTCCCATATCTTCCGAAATTCTAGAAAATTCTTTAAAACCCCCAGAAAAATTGTTCAAATCCCTTAAATCATTCAAATCCTTGGAAATTCCTTGACAAATTAGTAATCTTTTGAAATCCCTTGAAACGTTTTAAAGCTCTTGAAAGTTGCATGGAATTTTTAAAAATACCGTAGAATCGTTCAAATCCTTTAAAATTTCTTCAAATTATTGAAATCTATTACAAATTTCTTGGAATCTTTAAAAATACCCTGAAATATTTCAAAAGAATTTAGGGAAATTTTTCTCTTCCCTTAAGCATCGATATTTCTTGAAATTATTACAGTCTATTAAAAAACAATGATCTTTTCTCAGGCCTATATCAGCCAATAATCGTCAGTCATAGTGCGATACCGTAACATTACATTTTAATTTTCTCGGAACAAAACAATTTTTTGTATCAAACATTTCATATTCTTACTCAGCATCCCCATATCTCAGGAGCAGCATTTTATTATTGTAAAAAGTGAAAATTCGATTTTTAAATTATGCCGAAAGCCGATTTTTAAAACTTGTGAAATTGTAACCTTAAAATTCTTGGACAATTTACGCTGAATTGGCTAACTTTTTGAGATGAAATATTTTTCACCTGCATTCAGAAAGTCAATATTTCGGGAGTAAGTTTTAGTTTCTATTCAAACTGACCCGTTCCCATTTGTGGTCAGTCTTACGTTGAGATTGTGAACTGACACATCTATTTCGTAGAAACTGGATAACATCTTCTGGTCAAATTTTTTTGGGCTTGAATCAGCAACACTTAATTTCGAAAGGGCTTTTTTTGTGTTATTTATTTATTTTTTTTACTTTTTTTTAAAACTGCTTTTTTTGCCATACGAAACCCTGACCAACAAAATTCCATGATTTTCCAGATTTTCTCTGACCTGCGGCCACCCCGTTACCTCAATTTTTCCGTTTAAATATTGCTTAAGCGCTATTTTTACATTAGAAATTTTTATGACTGTGTGCATTTTTGGATTATTACTTATCCTATTTGGAAAATGTAAAAATCTGAATAGATTGGTTCAGAATCAACCGTGAAATTATTGTTTTTTGCTCTCGTCGATTGAGAATGAGACAAAAGGTAGAGAGATAATAGGTCTAGGTCTCGATGGATTTCCACGCATAGGGAAATATAAGTAAGAATAGAATTCGAAGTATAAATAAGCATGCAGATGAGAACAGTGCAGAGGGATGCTGCGCGAGAGATCGGACACACCCGAGACTCTGCGTCGATGTCCTATAGGTACTCTATTGGTATTGATCCGCACGCACCACTCTCTCTGGACCCAACGCTATCTTTCCTTTCCTCCTCCGTTCATTGGCCCGAATATCTACTTAAAAGCAACATTTCATAATCCATCGATTATTCTTTTACAAAGTCCAATTCATCACTTCCATTCTAAATTATGCTAAACTTCAATTCTAAACTGACAATTATCCACCAATGATATTAGTTTAGAAAGAAAGGACGTTGATCTAAATCACTATAGGAGTATTATTCAGAAAAAGTTTTGGTGTCGAATTTCGATCTACAATAAAAAAAAATAAGAACTATTAAGAAAAACATATGGTCGTTTATTATTATAAATTATTGAATGTAACTAACTTTTTCTTTTACATTCAAGTGACTCGATTATCACTGATCAGTAAACATGATTTATGTACTCGCTGAATGCGATATACCATTTCCAAAGTATTTTTGAACGCTGAAGACGAATATGTACTCCATTTGTTGCCATCAGGTTGAATAGATATTTGCAACTAATTTTTTTAATCCAATTTTTTAAAACTATTTCTTTAGGGGTCAAAACATTTTATATTATTTGTCTACAACAGCTACAACGTTCATGAAATAATCTCAAAAAACAAAAATACAATAAATTGACCGGAAATTGAATGTGCTTTACTTTAGTTATTATTTAGTTTTTCAATATTCAGATAATTCGTTATTGAGATATAATGCGAAATCTGCACCCTTGTCTCCGAATGGTTCAAAGTTCAGTAACGAATCTTGCTTAATGAAATAATGTTAAGGAAAGAAATTGAGTTGTAAATATCCTATCCTATGGTTTTTTGAGTTGCTGATATCAAATCTAAAGAGAGATTTGCAAAATTCAAAACGGCTGATACAATATGGTGGAATATATATATAATATAAATCATAACCCGTGCAGAAATCGCCCGATTTAGTACGTGATACCGATATGGCCCC
>CAKNWT010206837.1:351-12107 GCA_932066315.1 Andricus coriarius | reverse complement strand
TTGTTTAATTTTGTTTTAAAATTTAAAAAAGGTCACCTCAAAACCGTAAATTTGTCAGATTTTCACAAAAATCCGATGCATTTTAGTAACGTAAATAGTCACTTCCGGTCCACCATTTTGTTTGCAAAATTTTTGAGTCGATATTTAAAATAAGTCACTCATAACCCGTAAACTTACCAAATTACACAAAAGGCGGATGCATTTTAGTAACGTATATAGTCACTTCCGGTCCGCCATTTTGTTTAAAAAAAATTTTGAGTCGATATTTTAAATATGTCACTCAAAACCCGTACAATTACAGATTTACACAAAAGTCGTATGCATTTTAGTAACGTAAAAAGTCACTTCCGGTCCGCCATTTTTTTAAAATGTTGAGTTGATATTTAAAATAAGTTACTTCAAAACCGTGAATCTACCGATTAACACAAAAGCTGCATGCATTTTAGTAACGCAAATAGTCACTTCCGGTCCGCCATTTTGTTTTTTCAAAATTTTGATTCCAGTTTTGAAATCAGCAAGTTCAAAAACTTAAGAATCACCTTCCAATTTTTAGGTACGCGCATTTGTCAAGTTTCGCCGATTTCTCATGTAATCCAGCCCACTGTGAAGCGCTTCGATGGGTCAACTGGCTAGGGCGTGCGGTAAATTTAAGTCTAGACTCAGGTTTCGGTAGTGTTCGAATCCCCAGCGATTGTGATTTTTCAAAGCGTCTGAGCGTGCGATTATGATTGTAAATGACCGTACATGCAATTGTGTAATTTAAAAAATAAATTAAGTGCAGTGATATTATATAAAACAATTTTTTTGGTGCAAATTTACCATTATATTTCATCATTTGTTTCGAGCTGCTGTAACGGAACGCCTAGCGACGATTCTACAATATCTGCCTCAATAAACGCGTGAAAACGGCATGCGCGAGACAAATGCGAAGTAGAAAAGAATGCCATGAGATCACAGGGCCTTCTCAGGTCCTAAAAGTTCTGAAAATAAAAATAAGCAGTACTTCTTTGGACCTCCTTGACCCTGCTTAAGTGCTATGCAATTTGAGGTCAAAGCAGGCCCAAAATTTCGACTCGAACAGCGAGAATCGTATACGCAACCTTTCGGCTATGAAACCAAAGCGCTACTAGCTGAGCTACCGGCCGATTTAAAGTATGTTTCGACAAACTCTATATGGCGTGTGGCGATTAGCGTTAGCTAATCCGTAATGGTGTTTTGGATCTATCTGAGTCGAAACTTTTAGACGAATTTTTCGCACATGAATTACCTTAAATGGAGATAAGACACTCTAGCGCATCATAACATAGTTGACACACACCATATTCGGAAATCTTTGTTGTGTGGCGATTAGCGTTAGCTAATCCGTAATGGTGTTTTGGATCTCTTCAGCCATAATTTGACTGAACATCAGCTATTCTTCACTTATACTACATATAGCTATACTCTCCCTATACTTTAAATATACATTGTTATAGTTTAGCTGTACTTGAGTTGCACACTCAATATAATTCATTCATATATAGATGCCCTGACTTTAGCGCAGCTCTAATGAAGTTGTTTACTCGTGATTGAATTACTTGTTTTAGTAATGATTTTGACTGTTCGTACAACTGATTGCGTATGACAGGAGAACTTATTCAAATCGACTGGTGGAGTATCCTGTTGATCAATACAAATTTCCAGCTCGTCTGCTATCAAATGAGCTAGAATTGGCGGCTCAGTATGACTTGTAGCTTAAAAATTCGATTTGGGGACGAAGGACTTTCGTAGAACTGGTGTAGCTTTTCTTTGTTTATCCTGCCTCGCTTTCGCTGCTGGCGAATAGCCGTGAGAATTTCAAATGTGTTCGCTGCTTTTCTAGCTTTTAAAAAAAGGCATTTCTTTGAATCGGCTTGTCCACTAATTTCCGCATGATATGAAGTTGTACAGCTTGATGGTGAACCACATGCGAAAGTAAACTCGGTAAATGAAAACAGCCAGCTTGATCAGCTCAGTGCGATCATCATCAGTGGCAATGTATTTTCTCAAAATTCTACTCGTAGTATTAAGAAATCTCGAGTGTACCATCATTTACGACTTCATATCCGAAGGTTCTAAGATTCTTTTTAAATTGATTCGTCTAATAAGGTACATGTCTACTAATTTGAGGGAAGTAGTGGAGAAGTCAATTCAAAGAAATACCCTTTTGCAAACTCGGAGAACATTCTTCTTTCCATGATTACTGATGAATAGCTGGAGGTACGTCAGAGAGGTCGAGACATCATATTAAAAGCTAGAGAAGCATCTAACACATATGCAATTTCAACAGCCGTTCATCAGCAACTAAAGCGAGGCAGGGCAAAAAAAGAAAAGCCTAAACCAGTCATACGAAAGTTCATCACGAAAATTAATTTTTATGCCACAAGTTATATGGAACTTGTGGACTTGAACAAAGAGGCAATTACGAAGCCGCTGATTTTAGCTCATTTAATAGCGGACGAGATACAAATTTTAATTGATCAACATGATAATCTACAAGTCGATTTGAACAAGTTCTCCTAACATACGCAAGCGGTTGAACGAACCGTCAAGATCATTACTGCAAATTATGCCACTTTTTTGACGAAATCGCAGTTCAAACTGACGTAAATCGAGATGATACTCACGTAATTGGTTGGGTTTTAGAGTCTAAAACTGGTAATTTGTATTTTTAATGGAGCCCAGTAGTATCTAAAATAAAGAATGCCCACTTATTTTGAAAAATATTTTAAATAAAAGTTTAATTTTTTTCTGCATTTTTAAAAAAATCTCAAAACGGGTTGGTTTGACAAATAAAATGCAAGGAACAATAAAGGTGTATTTTAGAGAGATCTACCTCTTTTCTTTGAAGACTTTTTCAATACAACCAATTATTTTGAGGTACATCAATAAAACTCCATTTTCTTCAGGTTTTCCGGTCAATTTTGGGGTACACTTCCGAAAAGGTCACCCAAGAATATTGACACTTGGCCTCAGGATTACTCTTATACCCTAGTTGAACGCACTTAAAGGATTTTTGGCGCAGATCAATATAAATGAAGTTATTAATCATTTTTACTTTTTTTAAATTAGTTTTATTTTCCAAATCTCGAAAAATATTGATTTTGGAAGAAAAAGTTGTTCATACAACTTGCCGGTCTAATATTCTAATTAATAAATATTTATTTAATAATTAATCTAATATTCTACCTGATATTTTTTGCATTAAGGCTTTTTTTCTAAAATTAATATTTGTTGAGAAAAATGACAAAAATTAATTTTCAGATTTTTTCTTACAAAAAAAATGACGACGACTAGGATGCGTGGTTTTTTTTGTGGCGTTGGAAAAGGGGTCGGCATGAGTGGCGGGAGAGGGTTTGGGCCATTTAAAATTCCCCAGATTTGGACGCGTGGTTTTTCTTGGCCATTGGAAAAGAGGGTCGGCATGAGTATAAATATAACAAATATGTGTCTCGACGAGATCTACAACTTTAGTGAACAACATTTTCTTCCAAAATCAATATCTGCCCCAAAAATCCTTAAGATGCGTTCAACAATGGTCTAAAAGGAACCTCTAGGCCAAGTATCAAGTCAATATTCTTAGGTGACCTTTTCGGAAGTACAGCCCAATTTTAGCATAATCGGCTATACATTTTTTTATCGGAACAAAATGTTACAAAGTTGCTTGTTAGATAAAAAGGAAAAGTATAGAACCTTAGGGTATTTCATTTTCTGAGATTTGTATTTCACGCTACACCCTATCATGCACTGTAGAGGTTAGTAGTTAAGAAGACCCATGGAATATCGAGTGATGCTTTTCTGAACTCTCGTGACACCCTTTATTTAATGAATAAGCCGACAACGATGTCGGTCCAAACAGTTAAAGTAATGCTTCTTAGATTCGATGAATTACTGACATTGAAAAAATAAGTGTTGTCCGGAAAAGAAGAAATAAATCTTTGGTTTACGAATGGCAGCATTATGAGACTTGAAATCAGAAGATTTTTCTGGCTTCTGTACAAAATTTCGAGAAATTTTCGTACAGTTTGTTACGGATGAACCCGCAATTTTGTTGAGTAAATGCATTATCCTCAATAATTTTGAAAATTCTCGTAAATTTCTTTTAATTTACTGCAAAAATTTGGGGAAAGTTCCTAAAACTTAGGAAATGTATTGATATCTACAATTTTTTACATAGATTTTTTCATGCCGATTCCAAATCCTGCTTGTAACTTAACCTAGGACATCATGATTAGGAAAAATAGGCGATTGCATGTCTCAATTAATTCCATTGAGGTCTGAACTATTCCCACCGATAAAAATTTCAAAAAGGTTTTTGGGTACCCTGGTTTTTAATCTTAGTTCAAACTGCCAAAATTTAAAGAAGCGAATCAAAACTGTAAAAGCCACACGATATAGTTAAAATAGCTAAAAATTGTTGTTCCGTTGTTCTTCGTGTCGTTGATTTCGAAACTAAAATTAAAATTTCAAAACTCAAAATAAAAGATATAATATGGCAAATAAAAATTGCAAAAATGTTTTTAACCGCCATATTAGATTGCCATTTTGAATTTTGGACTCAAAGTTTGAAATCAGACACCCGAAAAACACAAGAAAAAAATTTTTTTAGCCAGATCAGTTTTGTTTTTAAGGTCTTGATCCACAAAATTGGATCCGCCATTTTGAATTTGAAAACCTTGACTCAAAATTCTAAATCAGCGACCAGAAAATCCCCGATGTCATTTTGAATTAAAAAATTTGGAGTCTAGATTTGAGGCAAGCGACCCGAGAAACCCAGAATAACAAGTTTTAGCCACATCGGTCTTGTTTTTATAATTTGGTCCGCTATATAAGATCCGCTATTTTGAGTTGTAAAACTTGCACTCAAGATTCCAAACACACAAAACTTAAACTTTTATGTGTTTAAAAAGAATTATTGTTACTGTGAGAGTGGGGACATCAACTAGAGTCTTGTTAAATAAATGTTCAATTAAATTATTAAATTGATCTGTGTTTCCTGTTCAAATTGTGAACCTCCAAAATTTAAAGGATTAAATACTTTCAGATTTATTATGACTAAAAAATATTTAATTTCAATAAGATTTTCCAGCATAAAAAAATCTAATGAACAAAAGCAAATAAGAAAATCAGCTACTACAAATAATTTATTTGAAAATTCAAGTTAAAAAATACTTCCAGATAAAAAATATTTGAATCGGAAATAGTCTATCTTTAAAGTTGAAGGTGAACATTAGAGTGGTCCTAAATTGCATTGCCAATTTTTTTTTTTCATTTTAGTGGGCAAGAACAAGTGGATAGAACCGCGCTCGACCCTTATAGGAAACGGTAACGAACTTGAAAATATTTATCGATCTATGTCTTTTTTCAAACCCGCATACACCCTGCGAGACACCCTCACCTGTGGTTTAAAGAATCACAAGTAGGAACACGCTAGACCCTTATAAGAAACCGAAATGAACTTTGAAAACATTTATCGATCTATGTCCCTGCTTCAATCCGTATTACTCCCTGCTAGACACCCGCACCTTTGGTTTAAAGAATCACATATAGGACCACACTAGACCCTTATACGAGACCGAAATGAACTTGAAAACATTTATCGATCTACGTCCCTTTTTGTAACCGTATACCACCCTGCTAGAAGCCTGCACCTTTGGTTTAAAGAATCACAGATAAGACCATGCTAGACCCTTATACGAAACAGAAATGAACTTAAAAACATTTATCGATCTACGTCCCTTTTTGAACCCGTAAACATCCTGCTAGACACCCTCAACTTTGGTTTAAAGAATCAGAGATAGGAGACCACAATGAACTTTGAAAACATTTATCGATCTATGTGCCTTTTTGGACCCGTATACACTGGACTTTTATTCTAGTGTTTTGGAAAGCTCTTTTCATCTACTTTAAGACTAGGCTAACGATTTTTTATAGTTAAATGTAAGCTTAGAGGCACGCTAGACCTAACATGACTTTAAAGATTGTAAAAAAGCTATGTTTTAAAATAGAAAAAAATTTGAAGTAGAATTTTTTTCAAAAAATAAATTTTAAATATGATAAAAAAAAATAGAAATTAAAAAAAATGGTAGGGTAGTCTTAAAGTATACGAAAAGAGCCTTCCAAACACTATAATAAAGGACAAATAGGATCATCCTAAAAGAAGTTACACTAACGTGAAGGTGAAAAAGCATCCGAAAAAGCGAAAACTTCAGGCCCCTGTATATTAACAACCGGTTGATAAATGGAGCTATGGATTGGTGAATTAATATATGTCCACTAGGACTATTATTCAGCCAAGTTTCAAGCCGATACAAAAAAAAACAATAATTTTGGGTGAGAGCACTTGGCGTATTCTGTCCAATATATTAGTAGAAACTTAGTATAAATAAGCTCATAATAAGTTTGGTGTAAACCCAATGGAAAAATATCCTGTGTTCGCGAGTTCATGTTAAAGTGACAGAAAGTGATAGGAATATATATTAATGCCATATGCATTTTTTACCGCTTATCCGGTTTAGAAATAACCATTTAAGAGCATGTATTAGTTAAAAATATCTAATATTTCGTAAGTTTTACGATTATCTGACACTTTAACATGAAATCGCGGACACAGGATACTTTTCCATTGTGTCCATACAATATGCATTTTTTACGGCTCATCCGCCGGATCAGAAATAACCAGAAACTTTATAGCCCTAACCAAAAACGAAAGCAAAATGTTGAGTTTTTTCGATACGCCCTCCTGGTTACTATCAGGTTCCGTAGCACAGTGGGACAGCGTGCTGGTGTAGAAGCCATATCAGCGTGCAGCTGAGATGGGGTATGTCAAGTGTGCTAGGGGTCGTTTTTTGGAGGGTGATATTTGGATTATTACCATAGGGATCGGGTTATCAGCTAGAGTAAGTTTTTCTTCAGGGGTAGTTTTTTAGTGTTAGGGTACTTATGGTAAAATAATTTTTGGGTGCCTTGGAGAGCCTAAAAATAGCCCACATTTTGATATGCTAATATTTAGGCCGAATGCATACTTTATCTAGCGAGGTAGTTTTTAGGTGAAAGAAGTTGTTTTTTCAAGTAAGGTTTACAGTTTCGGAAAGCCCAAAAAAGCCCAAAAAAGCCGAAAATTCTGACTTGGTTGATTTTTGTAATTTCTCAAATTTGCTGCACTGGAGGTGCTGAATGCCAGCAACTCCATACAAAATTCGATTTTTTGAGAAAAATAAAAGAGCCCAAAATTATCATCGGCAAACCAAAAAAATATCCCAAAACTATGACATAAAAAAAAAGTTCGAATTCCATTGTGGAGGTGCTAGCAGAACAGACCTGTAGCTTTTATGAAAAGGGGGGTAGACAGGGTAGTTATCATATACAGGCTTTTTTTTTTGGTAAATTGTTCTGTGGTTATTTCTTTGCCACTTGTTCAATTTTTTAAATAAGAGAGGATTAAGTGCATGAATAGGGGTTTTTTAAAAACTTATTGTGCGTGTTCCAGAAAGTCCTAAAACATTTGCGAACTGTGGCTTTGTTGTTTCTCGATTTTAAAACTTTTAAAAATAAAAGTGGTTAGTTTTTACGCATAGGGATTTTTTATGTTTGAAACTTATTTTGGGTGTTCCAGAAAGTTCTACGATATTTTTTTCATTTTTTACAAAACGGGGTAGTTTTCACATATGGAGTTTGTTTTTGGAAACTTAGTGTGGGTATTCCGGAAAGTCTTAAAATAGTTGTAAACTGTGGTGTAGCTGTTTTACGATTTTTTCCATTTTTGTACAAGATGGGATAGATTTCACACATAGTAAAATAACCATAAAATATGGTGTATTTGTTTTTCGATTATTTCATTTTTTTAAGTGGTGGAGGGCCTAGCTTGCGACTAGCTAGCCCCCTGCATATAAAAATTTATTTTTTGAAAAAATTTGAGGAGCATATAAAGTATAGCATATAAAGGATAGCATATAAAGTGCTACATTGGAGCGCTCGTGGTAATCGATAATCTAAAATTTTGTCAAAAAATGTCAACTCTAACCTAGAACCATTTAACAAAAAAAGAGAAGAATGTTCTAACATAAATAGTTCTGAAGTTATGACGTCTGAAAAAGATATTTCAGTAAAAAAAAAACGTGAAATCTTTTTTAATAATATCTTGTCCCCTATACGGTCTACATGAAAGTTGTAGAAAAATAAATTAAAGCAGATTAAATTATCTGTAAAACTAAAAAAAAATAATTGATTCTAGCTCTTACAGAACATCAGTTATAGTCTCTTATAGCAGTCTGCTGCTCATTGTGGAACTTTATTATAGACCGCATTTTTTTATTTAAAACTTATTTTGCATGTATTGCATCAGTGCTTTTCACTATTTTTATTAACGCATGTGCTTGGAATAGAAAATCATCAGAAGGCAAGGTCTTATAATCACCATTTAGAGAAAAAGTGTAGATCCTTTATTTTTACTTTATATATTTCTAATGACAATAAATGACTTTTTGCATGGCATTAGTGAATGAGAAATTCAATTATTCAATTTTTTTTAGTTTTAAAGATAATTTAATCTGCTTTAATTCATTTTCATACAACTTTCATGTAGAATGTATAGTATAGGGGATAATATATTATTTAAACAGAAAAAGATTTAACTTTTTTTTTACTGAAAAATCTCTTTAGGACGTAATAAATTCAGAAATATTTATGCTAGAACAATCTTATTTTTTTTAAATGTTCGGAAACTCTGACCATTTTTTTTGCTTTTCAGAAGTTTTACGTAAAATAAACCAAAAACGTAGAATATTAAAAAATACTGGTGCCTTTTACACATTTTTCAAATTCTAAAAGGGAGGGGAAAGTGGATCAATATTAATCACATGGGAACTGTTTTTAGACGCAAAATTGAAAGTTTTTACCAGAGAAAAATTTACTTATTTGTTCCTTTAGAAAAAAGCACATAAATTGATCAAAAAACAATAAATATCGAGTTATTTTGAAAGGGGACCTAACGATTTTTTTCCTATTCGGTAAAAATACTCAGGAGATATCCCCCAAACATAATTTTCTAGGGTACAAACTTTAGCCTGCTCTTTTAAGTGAAACTTGGTTCTGCCGAGGCGTGCGAAACGTCATAATAAAAAAAATCAGATGACACAGGGCCCACATATTTTTCACATGCCCCTGGATTTTCGAGCAATTGCTTTTTGCCGAGATTTTTTCAGAGTATTTCATAATTTAGGTTAGGCGTGGGTTTCAATTGTCAGGTATAAAATGTATTAAACGTATGTTAGATAGTTTAAAACCCGCCACCGTTTTTCCGATTTTTCGTAGCGTTGAAAGTGTATTGTGTAAAAATAAATATAATAAGTGCCAATCTGTAGGGATAACAATAGAAAACAAGACATCAAAATAATGTTTTTTTTTTCAAGCGGCAACACTATTCGTGAAATTTGAGATAAGAGTCACCGAAATTTTGACAAACTCGCTCTGCAAGCGTGCACGCCGGAAAAACGAGTTTAAGAAATTTTAGTTGACTCACTATACAATTTTCAAACGACGACACCTCTAATTTCAGACATACTTTTGCCTCTATGCTAGAATTGTTGAAAATCAGTTTTAAAGAAAGAAAATGTAATTTTGTCAGGATTATTAAGGGTGAAAAGGGGAAAAATGTTTATTTTAAGGGCAATATTTTTCACATTTGTATAATAATTTTTTTTCTATAATTTGCCACATAAATTTTCATTTTACTTTCATAAAATTCAGAAAAGATACTTAAAAATACCTTGTTAGTGTCTTAGGGGGTGGGTTTTGGCAAAGTTAGGGGTAAATTCAATTTTAAATAATTTTGTCAGGCTTTGTACTGCTCATATGGTAGTTTTACATCATCGTTGTAAAGTTTTTATGATCCTTTTTAAGATGCAAGGACTTACTGATTTTTAAACATTTTGGGGTACTTTAAAGGCCGTGTCCTACCTCTAAGCATTTTTTTTTAAATCTCAAAAAATTAGGAAATGTTTTTTTTTTCACCAAAAGAAACAATATGAGGGGGTGACACTTTAAAAAATCAGAAAAATAATTTTTTTGGATCACCCTAATGTTTTTAATAAAAAAGATAGTTAAATTTTGTTACTCACAATTTCATTGCAGAAATTTTATACTTAAATAACGTGTAAAAGTTATACGTGGTATGTTACATTTGAATGACAAAATCTAATGTTTCTGCAAATAATAATATTTGTGTAATATCATACCATAGTGTAAACAATTACACGTTACCCAATGTGTACCCTATTCTACTTGAACATGCAATATCTATCCTCGGTTTCACAATGTAATAGCCAGCGTAAGGCAAGCATTTTTAAATGTTCTAATTTATATTTGTATACAAACTATTGTCATAAAATATTGGAGTAATCGATGATCTGAATAAAATTATTTGTGCAACAAATACAATTTTTCTGGTTGGAAGAACGTATGAAACTGTTTTAAATTCGAAAAACATACCTTAAAGTAATATGTGTGCATTTTTTTATACATGTATACACTTTCTATCTAAATACACATTAAAAAAAAAATCGAGTTTTTTACCTTACTGTTAGCTTTTATTTTAATGTCATTTTAAAAATAGTGAGTCAACGACTTTAGTAGTGACGATACAGGAAATAAGTCAGGTTGGTGAGGAAGGGTAGATGGAGAGAATCGCTGGCGGGCGTTCATGGCGAAGGTTTGGTGTGACAAAAGATTTGCAGGGTGGCCACAGGATAAGGGATTTTGATTTCCCGGTTTTTTCCCGGTTTTCCCGGGTACATTTCGAAAGTTTTCCCGGTTTTTTTAGTAACAGTTCTGACGTGTTTTCGGGATTTTCCTGCAAAATTCTTAATAATTTTTAGCAAATAAACTAATTTGGAAAAATTTAATCGTCTTAAACAAGGACAAAATGAAGATTTTTCGAAGAATCCGTGCAACAAAATTCGAAGGTGTTTGGTAAAATTTTATTCTTTCAATGTGTTGTGGTTTTCATTACGTGAGTACACATACACGTAATTACTCTGTATAACTACACTGAAAAAGGCAAATTATCATAACAAAACAGTTTAACTTATTTATTCAGTCTCACCGTAGAAAATGAAAAAGTACATGTTTGTACTCAAAATAATAATATCTTTCGCCACTGCTGTTGCATAGAAGCCAATAACTACGCAATGATCACAAAGAAATCACAAATGAAACATGGAAAGTAAAAAAGTACATAGTAATATTGTATCTCAAAATAAAAGTTTCTCTCGACACTACTGACGCGTAGCAGCATGAATAAGTCGACAATGATCACATATTAATCACAATGAGTATCAGGGCTCCGAGACTAGAAAAAAGTATTCTCATTGCCAGCACCCACGCAACTGAACTACTTGGCAAGTTCCTTTACTTGCTCTTCAATACTTGATGCCTGCTCGAATTATCCCTATAATAGTCTTCATTTTTTTCCCGGACTTCGAACGAAATTCCCGGTTATTTCCCGGTTTTTTCCCGGTCGTTCCGCATTGTTATTATTTAATCTGTTGTTAGTTATTTCTTTAAACTCTCTGGTGCAAAATCCTGATAAGTTTTGGTGAACTGAGTCCATGTGGCGACGTGCTGAGAAGATCATCGATTAACTTTTTATTCAATTGATTTAATTGGATTGAATTTTTATTCTTACATAAGTACATGACGCAGTAGAAATTGCCAGGACAAAGTAAAATATAACCTTGAAA
>CAKNWT010206821.1:540-12505 GCA_932066315.1 Andricus coriarius | reverse complement strand
AAAAAAAAACATGGTTTAAAAAAAAAATATTGTTGATGTCAATCTTTCACTTTCATAACACTTAAAATTTAACGTTTGAAGTACTGAAATCGTGTCCTCGAGACGTAAACTTGAAAATTTCATGGTTTAAATTTGAAGAAAATGAGTGAAAGCACACAAAATTGCATCTGGAACGCGGAAAAATCGTTAAAATCTTACGGAATTTTTCACTCGACAATGGTGGACTATAGACGAAAATTTTACTAAAGAAAAAGTTCTTAGAATTGATCAAAGAATACACCTGCATTTTCAAAGAATTTTTTGGAGAATTTTTCAAAATTTTCCGATTTTGAAAAATTCAAAAACTCTTCAACAAATTCGGAAAAAATCCAGTGTATTCTTTGATCAATCCTAAAACTTTTTCTTTGATAACATTTTCGTCTAAAGTCCACCATTGTCGAGTAAAAAATTCCGTAAGATTTTAACGATTTTTCCGCGTTCCAGCCGCCATTTTGTGTGCTTTCACTTATTTTTTTCAAATTTAAACCATGATTTCTGTACTTCAAACGTTAAATTTTAAATGTTATGAAAGTGAAAGATTTACATTAACAATTTTTTTTTAAACCATGTTTTTTTTTTTTAAATCATATACAGTTTTTGACAGTTAAATTTTTCAAAAAATCTGATCATTTGTTCTGAAAGTTTATTAAATTTTACGTCGGAAACGCTTATTTTCATATTTTTCACAACTCATTTTCACAGAAAATACAAGCGTTGAAATCCATTGTGAAAATTTGTCCAGTTGAGACTTAATGGGTTAAAACGAATAGTAGTTTTTCGGAGATCTTAAAATAAAATTTAAAAACTATCTACGGGTTTCGAAAGATTGTAGTATAAAAAACATTTTTTGTTTATATCTTTCAGAAGATTTTGTATTATGTTTTGTTTCAAAAAAATAATTAAAAAAGAATGTCTAAAAATATTTCAAAAAAGAAAAATTTTGAACAATTATTGATTTGAAGCTACTTAAAATTAAAATAATTCAACTTTTCATTTGAAAAGAGTTCAGTTTTTTTTAAATTAAAAAATTTTTAGCTTCAAGAGTTCAAATGAAAATGACTACAAAATGATAAAGAAAGTATACTTTCGGCGTCTGCCGGTGCACGCGCACTCGTGCATTGGCACGAATCGTTCGGCAAAAATCGAGATTGCTCGGACATACTCGGGAACATAAAACTTGAATCCTAGCAGCATTTCAAGATGTTCAATAAATATTGGGGTACGACCAGAAGGACAGGAGCAGGTTGGCACACGGCAGTAGGAATGGCGGGAAAATTTAAAATAGTTTGAGTTACTCCAAATGACAAAAGGCGTCCTATTTGTTTCTTGAAGTCTCTCATTAGGTCTGGAGGGATCAGGATTCTTCAGGATGTTCTCATTTTCGAAAATTACATAATTCTAAAAAAGAAAAACAGGGAGAATCTATTCTTAAGCTTAAACTATCTTAAATAATCAATCCAAGTCTTGGACAACCGCAAAGCTTCTGGATTGTCGGGAGAAAAAGTATGAAATTATTTAAAATAGGAAAACTGAAATGGTCCGAATCTTGAAACTCAGGGTATTGTGACTTGCAAATATTTTGCAACGTCACAATCTGTACAGTATATGAAGTATTTGGAAATAATAATCTCATTATACGCAGTGTAAAAGTGACTAAAATGATACCAGAGATGATAATATTACGTTATCATTTACGTTTGCCAAATAGCCAAATAGCCTTAACAAAATACGACTTACATAATTTTACCTAAATATTTACACAAGTACATAAGCTAATACCTCCATTTTAAATAAAGAATAAATAAAAAATTAATAAAAGAGGGAAAAAAGCCGCCTGCAAATCCCTTCCCTTTTCTACTTTCGTGTATTATACAATAATTATACATTTATTGTTACAAAAATTTGAGGTTGAAGAAAATATAACCATAATTTTATTCAAATAGATAAAAGAACATCTTGTTGTTCGCTATGAAAGCGATCATTTTCATAATTTTATATTCTTGTGATAATTCTATTTCATTTTTTATACTTCCAACTTATGAAAATAAAATATGACGGCTTTTTAGGCGAAAATAAAAATTTAACGGCTTTTCAAAATCGCAAACTAGCCTATCCACCACTTAAAAAACGCAAAAGAATCGAAAAAATAGGAAAAAATTGTAAAACAGATACACCACAGTTTCCTGCTATTTTCAGCGTTTTCGGAACACCCAAAATAAGTTTCGAAAAAAAGCCCTATATGTTAACACTACTCTGTCTTGTACAAAAATGGAAAAGATCGTATAAAAATTAAACAACATATAATGGCTATTTTGGTGCTCTCCTGAAAACTGAAAATAAATGCACCAAAAGAACCCCTATCTGTGAAAATTACCCCGCCTTGTACAGAAATGGAAAAAATCGTAAAAGAGCTACACCACAGTTTGCGACTATTTAAAGCCAACTATTTTAAGAATCAACAAAAAATGTGCGTTCAAAAAAGATATAAAAATTTGTTAGTGATCACTTTTTGATAGGACGAGTGATATTATTTGATTAAGGATTGAACCATTTTGTTGAAAATTCGTCTTTTTGGGTGGAATTTAGCTGTTTTCGAATTAAAATCAAAATCTCTCTTGGTTGAAATATCAGATAGTATATTTTTTTAAAGAATTTATCTTTTTTGGTTGGAACTTCAACACGTTTTGAGACCCCCTGAATCCTAAAAACAGGTTTTTACGAATGTGTCTGTCTGTCTGTATGTCTGTCTGTCGATTTTTAGTGTGTTAGCACGATACCTTTCAAAAAATTAAGAGAAATAAGAAACAAATATTAAATTAATCATGATAAATTAAACTTGTACTTTATTTGGCAATATCTGAATACGCAATTCCAGGTCAAGGTACATAATTAAATAGAATATACATTTGATATAAAAGTGTTGAACATAATGTAGAAAAGCTACTATTTTGGATGAAATCGAGTGTGAAGCACGAGATTCGTGATGAGAATGTGTTCGTTAAAGCCGAAGGAGCTTTAGCAAAAGAGAATTCACAATCACCAAATTACAGTTGTCGATGCTTTGCCCTTTAACATTAAAAGGTCTGTGCACAAATATGGGAGGAGTACAGAGATCGAGCGCGCATCGCGAGTTAAATACGTTATCGAGCGCGAAGCGCGAGAACCAGCAGTCATGCCTCCTAGGCGCGCTCAAACTTTCGAGCATTTTATTTTAAAATGAGCTAAGATTGGGTGATAGATACCTACTGGAACTTCCTTCCCTTCATTTGATGTCAAACATGTAATCGTGCCGCTTCCCATGTTTATTTTTGCCCGTGACTTATTCTTATAGCGACGATTATATTTATATATTCCAGCAAAAGAATTGCTACCCTCCAATATTGCAAATACGTCACCATCAGATGTTGATAATACAATTTGTTCTTGTGTTGACATAGGTATAAAGCCACGCTGTCCTACGATTAAACTAATGGAATTATCTGCAGGAAAAGTATATCTCCGAAGTTCGAATTCCCGGTGCGGATTCATATAGGGAGTAAGCCGAATAAACTCAAGTTGATCTAGTCGATATCCTGGTCCGTCAATAGAAGCAAGCACGATAGGTGGAGTTATGTGCCTGGTAGGTGGAGCTATGTACATGGCAGGAGGAGACCTGGACCTGGCACGAAGAGGAGGCTCTGCAGGAAAAGGAGACCTTGTCGGAGAATATGGTCCTGCTGAAGGAAGAGACCTATCAGGAGAATGTTGTCTGTCAGAAAAGAAAGAAGATGGCCTGCCACGAGGAATACCAGGAATTGGTTCGCCGTTAGGTAAACATTCGAATTGTGAACTTAGCTCTGCAAGAAGAAATAGAGGATTACTTTTTTCACAAGTATGTTGATATATTATCAACTCCTTGTGGCAGAATTGCGAGGCAAGAATGATTAAAATGAGTGGGGAATTCCCTGGGAAATTTATTGAAAGCTAGACCAGCAATATCTAGGGTATCTTAGAAAAACCACAAGTCGTTGTCAATTTCAGTTAAAACCCGAAGTTCCTCGAGGAATATGTATTTCTGGCTCCTAGACTACCTAGATTATTTTTGAGGATAGTTATGACTTTGGCAAACTCCCTGATGGTTGTGGATTTCGACTAAGAATCCCATTTGCAAAAAAATGTAATTTTGACACCTGTTCACCGAAAAAACAATCATGGTAGCCCAGATTTCAGAAATACATCTTCCTCAAAGTCGATGGGTTCCTATCTAACATATAATAATCCTAACATATATTCTGGAAATCCAAGTGCCAAAAACTCATTTCCTAAGAAGAAGTTTGGGTTCAAACTTAAATTCACAACCACTATGGGGTTTGCCAAAGTCTTTACTGTTCTAAAAAATAATTCTGGTAGTCCAAGTGCCAAACACATCTTCTTCAAGGAAGTTAGGTTCCTATATGAAATTATTAACACTTCATGGTTTTTCCTAAGCGCCCGCAATCTTAGCCTATGATCATGGGAATACAGGTGTCAAAAACATATCTTACTCGAGGAAATTGGGTTCGAAACTGAAATTGGCAACCATCTGGGGGTTTGCCAAAGTCTTTACTGTTCTAAGAAATAATTTTGCTGTTAACATCTCGTGGTTTTTCCCAATAACCCACCATCCTAACATATAATATTAGGTTCCAAACTAAAACTTGCAACCACCTTTTCTACGAAATAATGTTGGTGTGTTTCCCTAAGATTTCTCCATCCTAACATATTACCGTTATGATCCTGGTGATTCTTCTTTGAAAAAGATATGTTTTGGGCACCTGGACTACCAGGATTATTTTTGTGGAACGCAAAGATCTTGACAGATCCCCTGGTATATGTGAATTTCAGTTGGAAATCCAATTCCTTCGAACAAATGAATCGTTTCGACTCCTGGATCACCAGGATTATTTGTTAGGATACGGGCTCTTGGGAAAAATCACGAGGTGTTAAAAATTTTAGATAGGAACCCAACTGCCTTGAGGAAAATTTGTTTCAAACATCTGGTCTGCCAGGAGTATTTGTTAGGATGGCTGTATCTCGGGGGAAACCTCGAGAAGCTAAAAATATTTAATTAATTTAGGTGAAATTTGTATTCATTTCAGATAAACTCAAATAGAGTTTGGAAAACAGTCATTTGGGATGGAATGCAGATTACGTCGGATAAATTCTTATTTGAGGAGAGTTTAAAATAGTTTTCAAAATTATAGATGTATTATAGAAGAATATTCACCAATAAAGTTAAAAATGGCCGTCAAGGCGAAGACGAGAGTATAAACGAACCTCATGTTTGCCAATTGAGGGAAAAACTAAATAATACGCCAAGAAAGAATTTGGTTAACAGTGTATGTAATGAATATTATTCTGTTTAATCAGAGTAAATATATGGTATCCTAATCGTTACATCACTACGTGAAGGCGACAACCTGTTTTTTTTGAATACATTTATATTTATATTTCATAAATCCGTCCAAGAAAGGAAATTGGGTTACCTCAATTGCATTCATCTTGTATTTTTATCGCTCAAATGATAAGATTTTATCAAATATCTAGAAGCTTATTCTTTTGAAAAAAAATCCCAAACAGCTTTAGAATTAGCAACAAATAATTTTAGAGAAATAAATAACAGAGGCAGTTTGATTGGAAAATGATCTTAGATTCCGCTAAAATTTTGGAACGTTTTTTTTCAAATTTGGACAATGATAAAAAATTAGGATTTCAAAATTTTATGAACTTAAGAGTTTATACGTAATTAAAACATAAAATTCAGTAGAAAAGCCTTGGATTTGGAAATTCCAAAATTAGCTTTATAAATTCATGAAGTTTTTTGAATTTAAACATAATTCAAGGAGAAAACTTTGCCTATTCAAAAAACCATCAGACACTCGAAAATTTTTTTTATCATTTTTTTTAGCCAAATTTGGTTGCACTTCGATAATCCAACATTTTTTTCTCATCCAATACTCAAAAATTATGTATGTGATTTTTTGCTAACTCACTGGGGTAATCGTTTTTAAAAGCGAAAGAACAAGAAACTGAATTAATTTAGGTAGAAAGAGAGAACTTAAATTCTAGGTTCAATAGCGAAATTTTACGGTCAGTTTTATTAAAATTTAGTTGTATTTCAAAAATCTACAATTTTGCTGTCTTCCGAGACTCGAAAATCCTGTTCATAGTTTTTTTCTTACTTATCATGGTAATAGCTTTCAATAACTGTAGACTATAGCAGACACCTAATTTGGTTTCAATGAAAAGAATAAAATTTTTTTTCTAGAGACACTGGAAAATTATGTTTATTATGTTTATTTATATATTTATATATTATATTTTATATTATTATATATATATATTTATATATTTATAATTATGTTTATGATTTTTTTTGTGTAATTAATTTTATTGTGTAAAAGTTAATTTTCAAAAGGCAACCCAAATCACCTAAAAGCTACACCGAAAAATAAATTAGGCACTCAACCTTACTATGAGTATATCAGAATCTTGGGCTATTTTTAGTCTCTCCAAAACTTCCAAAAATGATTTTACAAAATCAACTCTGACACTAAAAAGCTACCCCCTTACAAAAACTGATAGAAAAAGTACAAGAAAAAGTATATCAGAGTCTTGGGCTATTATTTAGCTCACTGAAAATAACAAAATTGATTGTCCGAAAACAATCCATACTACTAAGACCTACCACTGATTAAAAAATCAAGCCGAAATCGAATCACAAACAATTTTATGTTTTAGTCTCACATTTTTTTGTATTTGAATTAATGGTGTGGAGGATCGTGGCTAACATACTCCACTTTAAAATTAAGTGAGATTGGTTGAAAGCGGCCCACTGGAACTTCCTTGCTTTCATCTGAGGTCAAAGATGTAATTTTGCCGCTTTCCATGTTTATTTTTGCCCGTGCCTTATTCCTAAAGCGTGGATTATATTTATATATTCCAGCAAAAGAATTACGACTCTCCAATATTGCAAAGACATCATCATCAAATGTTGTTAATACAATTTGTTCCTGGGTTGGCATAGGTACATAGACACGCGGTCCTGCAAGTAAGCTAATCGAATTATCCTCAGGAAAAGTGTATCTCCGAAGTTCAAATTGCCGGTGCCGATTTTTATGTGGAATAAGCCGAATAAATTTGAGTTGGTCTAGTCTATATCCAGGTCCGTCAGCAGAAGCAAGCATGATAGGTGGAGCTATGTGTCTGGTAGGTGGAGCTGTCTGTCTGGTAGCTGGAGCTATGTACCTGGCAGGAGGAGACCTGGACCTGGCACGAAGTGAGTGCAGCTCTGCAAGAAGAAAAAGAGGATCCAGTTCTTTAAAAGTATGTTGGTATCTCATGAACTCCTTGTGGCAAAATTGCGAGGCAAGACTGCGAATAATGAGGGAAGATTGACCCGGAAAACTTATTAAAAGCTGGACCAGCAATATTCAGAGATAATTATTCGACAAGGATCGTGCAAAAGTTTTAGTTATATTTTTTTTGTACAAAATTTAAAGCGTTTTTATATACAACACATGCGGGGGAATTCTGGCAGAACAGAAAAAACTTTGAGCAGCCGTATTATATTTTTCTGAAGTTCTTAATCTTTTTTGAGATACTAGTGTTCAAAATAAGTTATCTAAATTTGTGACCCTAAAAAGCGTGATATCTACACATACATTCGGACAATTACTTAGAATATCGTATTAGACATTTTTAAATTGAGGAACGTCCAATGACACAATAGAATTTTTTTTCAAAATTGTTAACATTACAAAGCTTCCTCTATGAGAAAGGAAATCATGTTAAGAAGCTAAATTGTTCACCTCAAAAAGACCTGTACTTTTTGTTTTAGTCGCAAAAAATGTTACTGAATATAAAAATCTCTATTTTTCAGCAAAATTATGCAAAATACTATAAAATTTTACCAGATGTAATTTTTGAAGATGATTGTCCGCTACGAGGAACTCCAGGAATAGGTTCGCCGTTAGGTAAACACTCGAACTGTGAACTTACATCTGCAAGAAGAAACAGAGGATTGATTTTTTTTAAAAGTATATTGGTATATCATGAACTAATTGTGGCAACATTGCGAGGCAAGATTGAGGACCATAAGGGAAGATTGCCCTGGAAAAATTATTGAAAGCTGGACCAGCAATATTTAGGTAACATTAGTCCGGGAGTGTTGTGGAAAAGTTAAAAAAAATATTTCGTGTAAAGAATGTAATAAGTAACTGTACACTGAATATATAAGCAAAAAATTTAGTTTTAAAGTCTAAAAATAGTATAAACAAGGTTCAGAAGTAATTGTTTCAAACAATTACAATCTAAGATACATAAAACTCCGCAAGTGGTCGAGAATTTTCGAGAACTACAACAAAGCGTCTCTCGACACGCAGCATCACGACATATGGACTAAAGTTAATTTCTGATGTTAGATTTTGCCAATTACTGGTCAAATAATTGTCTGGAGAAACGAAGAAAAATCTGCAAAGGCCAGGATTTGAACTGGGAACGCCACTATTTGCGAGTGGAGTGCTAACCAATTTCGCCACCGAGGCCACGTGTGTTTTTTTGGCACCTGGACTACCAGGATTATTTATTAGGATAAAAAAGACTTTGGCAATCCCCCTGGTGATTGTGAAATTCAGTTAAGAACCCAAGTTGCTCTAGGAAAATTTCTTTTTGACACCTGGATCACCAAAGAAATAATCCTGGTAGTCCAGATTTCAGAAATACATCTTCCTCAAAGGCATTGGTGTCAAAACCTTATTTCCATGAAGAAATTCGGTCCCAACTGAAATTCGCAACACCCAGGGAGTTTGCTAAAGTCTTTACTGCTCCAAGAAATTAAACGGGTAGATCGGGTTCCAAAAATAGATCTTTCTCAAGAAAGTTTGGTTCCTGTCTGACATTATTAACACCTCGTGGTTTTTCCTCCGAGCCCGCCACCCTAGCATATAATCCTGGAGATCCGAATAACGAAAATACATTTTGCTCAAAAGAATCGGGTTCCCAACTGAAATTTACAATCGTCAGGACATTTGCTTAAGTTTTTACTGCCCTAAGAAATGATCCTGCTAGTCCAGGATCCAAAAACACATCTTCTATAAGGAATTTGGGTTCCTATTTAAACATGTTTGACATCTTGTGTTTTTTTTTATAAAAGTCCGCCATACTGAAATATAATCCAAGAGATTTAGGTCTTACAAATATATTTTCCTGAAGGATATTAGTTTTCCAACTAAAATTCACAACCATCTGTTCTACGGAATAATTCTGGTAGACCAAGGTGCTTAAAACACAGCCTCCTCGAGGAAGTTATGTTCTCAACTGAAATTAATAACATCTTATGGTTTTTCCGAAGATTCTTTTTACGAATAAAACAAAAACTGCGCATATTATCAAAATATGATTTGTAACAAATTGGTTGATCTTTCACGGGTGCACAATTTCTTTTTGCTCATCTTTTGTCGCATCTGGCATAGTTTGACCTCAAAATTGAATTTTTGACTTTTCATTATTTTTTGTGCGTTCAAAATGTGAATTTTCGATGTTACGGAAAAAAATCAAAAAGTTGTTATAATAATCTTGTAGGGTGTTCAAAAAGCAACTTTTTTCTTTTCTCTAGGAATAAATTCGTATTTATTTCGGAAAAACTATAATAGAGTTTGAAAAAAAGAAATTAGGATAGGATGTCGACTATGTTGGAGAAACTGTTATTTGCGAAAAGCTTAAAAACGTGTTTTAAATTATAGATATATTATAGTATTATATTCACCAATTAAATTAAGGATGACCGTCAAGGTGAAGACCAGTGTATTAACGAAGCTCATGTTAGCCAATTAGGGGAAACACTGATTAATGCGTTAATGAACAATTTTGTTAACATTGTATGTGATAAATATTCTGGTGTTCAATTAGAGTAAATTATGTGGTATCTTAATCGTCACCTCATTGAGTAACTGCATCAAGCTTGTTCTGCTGATATATTAAAATTTATATTTCATAAATCAGACAAGGAAAGAAATTTGGTTACCTAAACCGAGGCTAGTTTAGCAAAAAGGCGATTTTTTCGGAAAGATCTTTGATAATAATTTGAATCTCAACTGGCTGTTAAAAATTTATATTTCAGCGTTGAAACTTCACCTGTTTTTCAGAAAAATCGTGGCTTTGGCTAGAAAATTCAACAATTTGGTAGAAAATTATTCCATGTGGTTAAAAATGAACTTTTTTGTTAGATATTGTTGAAAATTATCTGTTTTGTAGATAATTCATCTATTTGTCGTTAGGAAATTAAAATTCAACAATTTTGTACAAAATTTAACAGTCTTAAGCAAAATTGATGTATTTTGACCAAAAATCGTCTTTTTTTGGTACAACATTAATCTTCTTGGTAGAAAGAAAATCTTTTTGATTGAAAATTGAATAAAAATAATTTATAAGCTCATCTTTTTTTTGAAATATATTCTAATTGGTAGAAAGTTGAAGTAATTTAAAAAAACGCATTTTTTTAAATTCGACACTTTAGTTGAAAATTTAATTATTTTGTTAAAAACCCTTTTTTTTCTTGATCAAAAATTAGGGTTTTTGGGGAAAATTAAATTATTCCATTTTGGGGTAAAAATTTATCCTTTCGAGGTTTGAAATTCATGTATTTGATAGAAAACTAAAATGTTTTGTTAACAATTTTTCGTTTTGGTTGAGGATTTAAATATTTTGTTAAAATCTTTGATTTTCTGGTCAAATTCATTTTTAAGGGTAAAGAAGTTATCTGTATAGGTTAAAAATACACGTTTTTGTTGAGAATTTAACTGCAACTGATTGGTTAAGAATTAATTTTTTGGTTGGAAATTCAACTATTTTGTTGAAAATTCAATAGAGTTCGACTGGAAATCACTTGCAAATTTAAAGCGTTTCATATTAAATATGGTATCTAAATTAATTTAATTTCAGAGAATTCATTAAGAGTTATATTATTATAAGAGTTATATAGATATATCAAGAGTTTCATATTGAGTTCGGCGAGGTTAAGAGGAATAAATTACAAGATTATTTCTGCGACGTGATTGAGACCAAGTTTAAGACTGAGTTTGGCGAGGCTGTGTGAACTAAATTACAAGAATAATTCAGTGACGAGTTTGAGACTGAGTTAGGCGGGGTTGAGAAGAGTAAATTTCAAGATTAATTCGTCAATGAGTTTGAGACCAAGTTTAAGGTTGAGTTTGGCGAGGTTGAGACAACTAAATTACAAGATAAATTCGGTGACAAGGTTGAGACCAAGTTTAAGACTGATTTCGACAAGGTTGAGCGAAGTAAATTAAAAGATTAATCTGTCGACGAGCTTGAGGCCAAGTTCAAGAATGAGTTTGGCGAGGTTAAAAGAACTAGATTACAAAATGAATTCGGTGACGAGTTTGTGACTTGAGGTCGGCGAGGTTGAGAGAAGTAAATTACAAGATTAATTTGTGGACGAGTGTGAGACCAAGTTTAAGACTAAGTGTGGGGAGATTGAAAGAACTAAATTAGAAGATCAAGTCAGCGGCGAGTTTAAGACCAAATGTAAGGCTGAGTTTGGAGAGGTTGAAAGAACTAAATTGCAAGATGAATTCGAAGATGAGGTTGAAACCATGTTTAAGACTAATTTCGGCAAGGTTGAGAGAAGTAAATTACAAGATTAATTTGCCGACAAGTTTGAGACCAAGTTTCAGGCTGAGTTTAGCGAGGTTGAAAGAACTAAATTACATGACGAATTCGGTGACGGGGTTAAGACCAAGTTTAAGACTGATTTTAGCAAGGTTGAAAGAAGTAAATTACAAGATTGATTTGTCGACGAGTTTGAGACCAAGTTGCAGATTGCGTTTGGCGAGGTTGAGAGAACTAAATTACAAGATGAATTTGGTGACAAGTTTGAGACTGAGTT
>CAKNWT010206816.1:0-11231 GCA_932066315.1 Andricus coriarius | reverse complement strand
ACATTTTAAACTTCATTTCGATTTCTTGCAGCTATATATTATGTATAATCATTGTTAGCAATTATAACGTGTTTGGTATGCCTGGATTCGTAAATGAATAAGGTAACACTAATATTTCTCCAATTTTAACAAATATTGATGACATTAAAAATGTGCTTGGTCAAAGTCACCCTAATTTTGAAGACTAACTTCGCGGTTTGTAACTATTGTTTAACAATTAAAAAATAAGATTTCAATACAAAACGCTTTTTTTCTAGTGTATTGAGAAATTTAATTCCAATTTTTCACTCGATATCAAGTGAAGCTCACGTGGAAGGGATCTTTACAGATAATTGAAAAGGAAATAAATGTTGAAAGATCAACTGGGATTGAAAATATTAACCGATTTTTTTCAATCTTTTTTTGATTCACTCGCAATAATATAACAAGACTAATGCAGTCTATTAAAATTTAATTAAGTATTACAGTACAAATTTTGGATTTTTCTTCGCTGTGTCTAATCTCAAACAATTGGAAGGTCGCGCGGGGCAAAAAACCGTCCGCTCGAGAATCTACCCCCTGCCGCAAGGTTTCTGGTTTCCGGACAATGCCTGATCCAGGCCGACTGTCCCCTGATAATTACTTTATTGCAGGAAATTTTTTTTCACATTTTTTTCCGATGTACCCTTTTTTTCCTGAAAATAATCCTACGCTGATTGGCTTTCGAAATTTTTTTTCTCTAACAAGCTCCACCCTTTTGGGCGTGCTTATCATATTTCTGTCTCTCTCGCACACTTAACTCAGAATTCCCACGGGTGTCTCGAGCCCTCTCAAGCTCAGTTGTAAACGCTTTGATGGCAATTCCGTTCCCTCACGCTCCTTAATGGCTACTACCATTTTGCGTTTACATTCTAGCGATACATTTTTATGAAAAAGGCTAAGCCTACTAGTTCTTCGCGTAGATACCAAAGATGGCCTGCAGACTTTTTTAGTGCAACATTGCAAACTTTTTCGTCTAAAGCAGGACAATTGATGAGCTTTTGTAGGAACGTAAGATCATTGTTTGGAGCTACTTCAGGTTGGTGTGCTGTAAACCACGATCTTTGGTATACAAGTACAACGAAAATACAAGCTACTCAAAGTCCATTTAATTCACTGTTAATAAGAGTAAACTCTCCGTGAAGGAAAGAGAGATGAGAAGTGGGAAAAAGAGATAAAAGAGCTGAGGGAGAGAGTAGAAGGGTTTGAGAGGGGTAGGAAAGAAAAAGACGGTAAAATAAAGCAGATGGAAGAGGAGATTAGGGGGTGGAAGGAAAGGACTGAGAAAAGGCTAGAAAAGGTGGAGGGCAGGGTGGAAATGAAAGTAGTTAAAGAGGGTGTGGGGGGCGAGATTAAAGATATTTGGGAGAAGTCAGGAAATGCGATAGAAGAGAAAGTGGGAGAGCGTAGGAATGAAAAGGAGGAGAGGGCGGATAGGGAAAGGATAAGGGCAATGGAGATGAGAATGAAGAGAAGAGAGAAGGAGGACAGGAAAAACAATATTGTGATAAAAGGGTTGAAGTTAAAGAGCGGGGAAGAAAGGGAGGGCGTGGAAGCGCTGCTACAGAGAATAGGGAGGGGTAAAGGGATGGTAGGGAAAGTTGACTTGGAGGGGAGGAAGGATAAGGAAGTGGTGGCGGTTGTGCAGTTTAAGAGCTGGGAAGAAAAGTTGGGGGTAATGCGAAATAAGAATGAGATAAAGGATTGGGGAGTTTTCATCGATCACGATTTAACGATAAAGGAAAGGGATGTGCAGAGAATACTGTACGATAGGGCTAGGAGAGAGAGGAGTGAAGGGAGATCGGCGAAGGTAGGATATCAAATAATAAGAATAGACCAGAAAATGTGGGTGTGGGACGAGGAGAAAGGGGTGTTAAAGGAAGTGCAGGGGAATTTATTTCGTAGGAAGTAGGGGGGTAAGCGTGATGCAGGGTAGAGGAGTAGTGAAGGTGCTATACTGGAACGTAGCAGGGATAAAGAAGAAGGATAAGGAGTTCTGGAGGTATATACAAGAGTTTGATGTTGTGGGACTGGTAGAGACGTGGATAGAAAGAAAGGAATGGGATAGAATAGAGCCACAGCTGCCAAGGGGGTATAGGTGGAGACTCCAGGAGGCGGTCAGAGTGAAGAAGAAAGGAAGAGCTAGTGGGGGAATTATAACGGGTGTTAGAAAAGGATTAAAGGAAGTAGTTCGTGGAGAGGAAGACGAGGAAGGATTGAAAATGAGAGAAGTAAAGATAGGAGGGATCACGTGTAAGTTTGTCACAGTGTACAATAAGGATGGGATGGAAATAATTAAATAAAAGGTAGAAGAATTGCTAGGCGAAAGAGAGGAGGGTATTGTGGTACTGGGTGGGGACTTTAATGCGAGGATGGGGAGGGAAGGGGGCCTCACAGGGAAGGGGAAAGCTTCGAATGGAAATCGAAGGATAAGCTAATTAATAAGGAGGGGGATATTCTAAGGGACTGGATGGAAGATAGAGGCAGTAGAAGGGAGGGTGGAATCAGACCATCAGCCATTAGGGTTATGGGTAAGAGGCGTGAGCGGTGGAAGGCAAGAGGGTGAAGAAGGGTCGATGGGGGAGAGGGTGAACTAGTCAAGGGAGGCGATAGATAGGTATGAGGAGCAGTTAGGGAATTTACGCTTTGAAGGGGAGTCGGTGGAAGAGATATGGGAGGATTTAAAGGAGAAAGTGAAAAGTTGCGTGCAAAAGAAGGTATTCGAAAAAAAGAAGAAAGGAATAGTGAAGGCGTGGTGGGATAGGGAATGTCAAAAATCAAAAGGAAGGTGAAGAGGAAGTACAAGAAGTGGAAAGAGGGCACAGCGAAAAGGGAGGAGTACGTAGAAATGAGGAAGGAATTTAGATTGATGTGTAAGCAGAAAGAACAGAAAAAGGAGAAAGGTCTGGAAGAGGAGTTCTGAAATTTTAAGACAGAGGGGGATATCTGGAAGATAATAAATAGGTTTGGAAAGCGTAGAGTAGGGATAAGCGAGAAGATAGGGAGTGAGGAGTGGAGGCAGTTTTTTAAAGAATCATTTCAGGGCTCAGATGCAAGGAAGAGGGATGGTGGGAGTAGAAGAACGCGGGAGGCAGAGATGAAAGAGTTGGATGATGAGGAGATAGAGAAACAGATAAGGAAGTTAAAAAGGTCAAAAGCAGCAGGGCTGGATGGGGTAGAGAACGAAGCATGCCTGTTTAGTACACAAGAGGTCAGGGAGAGGCTAAAGGAGGTAGTGAAGAAAGTATGGAGGGGGGAGGGATTCCCAGGAGGGTGGAGAGAAGGGTTAATAGTCCCACTGTATAAGAAAGAAGATAGGAATAGGCAGGAAAATTATAGAGCAATCACGCTCATGAATACAGCGTATAAAATATACGCGATGGTGGTGGCGGAGAGGCTGCGGAAGGATGTCGAGGGGAAAGGAATATTGCCGGAGACGCAGGCGGGCTTTAGGGTGGGTAGGAGTACTATCGACAATATATACGTTCTGCTGCACGTGGTGGATAGAGAATCAGCGAAGAAGAGTTCGAGAGTGTACGCGTTTTTCGTAGATCTCAAGGGCGCGTTTCCTTCGATGGATAGGGGAAGGTTGTGGAAGGCGATGGAGGATAGAGGAGTGGAGAGTGGCCTGATCGAGAGGGTGAGGAAGATATATGAAGAGACGAAAGATAAGGTAAGGGGAGGGGAGGGGATTTCGGAGGGAGTCTGGGTGGATAGAGGGTTAAGGCAAGAATTTCCGCTTAGCCCAATGCTTTTTGCGATTTTAATTGCGGATATGGAAAGTAAGCTGGAGGCCGGGGTGGTAGGAGTAGTGAGGATATGAGGGGTTAGAATTTGGTCACTAGCATATGCAGATGACATAGTGTTGCTGGCAAAAAGCGAGGAGGCCTTAAAGGAGATGATGAAGAGGTTGAGAAGATACCTGGATAAGAGCAGGTTAGAGCTGAATGCAGGAAAGTCTAAGGTTATGGTGTTTAGGAAAGGAGGTGGGAGGGATAAGGGAGGGGAGTGGAAGTGGAAGGGAGGGGCAGTGTAGGAGGTGAAAGAGTTTGTGTACCTGGCCTTCGTGTTTTGGAGGAATGGGGGAGTGGATGGTCACATGAAAGAGAGAGTGATGAGGGCAAACGTTGTGATGAGGCAGGTCTGGGGGTTGGGACAGAAGTTATTCGCAGATGATTTTGAAAGGAGAATGAAATTTCTGACTCGCTAGTGATGAGTGTGCTATTATATGGCGTAGAGGTATGGGGGTGGAAGGAAAGTGAAGAGGTAAATAGGACACAAGAGAGGTATGTAAAGTGATCATTGGGGTTGGCAAGGAACACGCCTAATTATATTGTCAGGAGGGAGACGGGCAGAACGAGTATAGAGATTCTAGCTGGGAGTCGGGCGTGTAAATATGAGGAGAAATTTTTGGATGAGGGGGGAAGTAAGCTGGTTAGAGAGTGTTGGTGGGGGAAGGAGAACGGGAGAGGGGGTGGGAGGCTGGAGGCTGAAACGGGAACCATGTGTGGAATTTGCCAAGGGCGAGAGCGCAATATTTGCGTGAGAATGAGAGAAAGGAAGTCAGGAGCTTATAGCGAGGATGAGATGTGGGTGCATGGAGGATTTTAATAGGTTCTGGCTCTCAGAGGAAAAGAGGTTGTGTCAACTGTGTAGGAAGGGGTATGCAAAAGTGGAGCACTGGTTGGAGGAGTGCGTAGATGTGGAAAGGAGTGGAATGAGCATGGAGGTATTGATGCATGAAAGGGGGGACAAAAGGGCAGTAGCATGGGTGAAAGTAGTATTAAGTAGGATGGAGAAGAAGAGAAGGAAGGAGAAAGAGGAATGGAGAAGGAAAGATTGTAAATAAGAGAGGTAATAGACGCGGAAGCGAGAGAGTAGGCACATGCGAGCGAGGCAAAGCGAGGCGAGGAGGGCATGGCGATAAGAGCTTAGATTAAGGAAAATTATGTGAGAAAGGAAAGTGTACGCAAGTCAATTTTTTAAGGCCAACAGGCTGAAGAATAAACGTTTATACTACTACAATATTTGAGTAAGATTTGGAAGGGCTAAGTCCTGTTTTTTCGTGCATGACACATTGAATTAAATATTTAATTATTTATTACTATCAAATATTAAATAAAAATGTAATTTTTTGAACAATGATCTGACCTTTAATCTGTTCAAGACAAATTGAAGAATTGTTTGATTTTCGTTGTGAAGTGCTTGGGTTACTTCAGGATCACTCATACCAGATTTAAAGTTGTTGAAATTGAATTCTGGCCATGCTTCTTGAAATCGCTTGAAAAACAGTTCATCTGGTCCAGACGTAGGTCCCATGCAATGGTCATGAACTGCTTTTAACGGTAATTCATGGATATGATGACGACACGCTAAGTATAACAACGACCTTCGAAGTTTAAGTTCCAAAATCGCGCACGTACTATTGCTTGGTCCTGAATTGGAAGCAGCAGTGTCAAAGCACATGCCAACAACCTTATCCGCAATCTTTCAGTCATCAAGCAATTGAATAATGGCATTTGCTTGCGCTTCTCCAGTCCCCTTCTCAAGCTTTGGCATTCTTAGTAACTCATCCACTACTGCACTCGTTACTAGAACTGGCAGACGACCAACTTTTCGATGCTTGCTGTGTAATTGTGTAAGAAGTTGCCATCCTACTGCACAATTAATTTAGTTAATTTGGTATTTGAGACCTCAAAATTCGTTTTTGCAGTCGCGGCAATATTTTCTCGGAGAGAAATACGGTTTCTCCGTATAGTCTCTCTACTAAAACATACGTTATCTAAGTTATGACCTAATCTTTTCAAACCCGCAGCTAAAAAGCGTGCAGCTCTTCTGTCACTTATATTAGTCCTATCCAAATTCACACATAAATCTGGATTCATTAATTTAATTTTTTTAGCTTTCTTATGATCAGTCTGAGAGCTAGTTTTACCTATAACCGAAAAATCATTGATCTTATCTTCTTCATAATCTTCACCTTCAGAGCAATAAACATAATTATTAGATCAGCAAGTAAGCTCTCAGAAGTATTTAAGGAATCTGAAGTAAATTATTATTTAGAAGTGAGAAGATTTATTATTTACTGATTAAATCTACCATACTATGAACAACTACAAGGCCATTCGTTTTTCGGTGAATTCTTAATTATAGGAGGGTTAGGAATTACAACTTTTTCTTCAAAGTAAGTTGAAAGCAATCAAAATTTTCTATATACAAGGCTCATTTTGTAGATAATTTTGATGGCTTTCAACCTTTTCAAGAGAAGAAAAAAAACTCTCATATAATTAACATTGAAAGAACTGACAAGGTGGCAATTTTAATAAAAGAAAAGTCATTTTTCTCGATCAATGGAATTAAAAAATTCGAACTCTAAAACTGAAAATTTGTCCATTTGATGTAATAAAAAATAAGCTGCAAATTAAATCACTCAAAGTGAAACTTTTGAATTTTGAGCTTTTAAAATTGAAGTTGAAAAGTTTTTTATTTCAAAATTTTTTAATTAAAATGCTCAATAATGTACAGTGTACACGTATAAAACACTTTTCTATTCAACAATTTGAAATTAAATGCAATTTAACTGCAAAATTTAGCATTGTTAACTTTTAAAAATTGTAGAGTTCAAAGATTCAGATTTAGCTTCAAAAATATATATTCACGTTATCATCTTCAATGCTCTGAATTGAAGAATCAATCAACCGATTAAAAAATTTTCGAAATTATATTATTTTAAGCAATTTTTATCTAGAAACATTAAAAATTGAACGATCAAAACTGGCTTTATTATTATTATTATTAGTTGGGTTGAGACCGTGAGAGCCCCTGACGCTTGGGTAATCCCGTTGCGTCCACTTGTGAGCCTAGGCGTGACCCCAAAGCCATCTCCATCAAGAGAGGACCGCAGCCACGCTGTTGGCTGATATCTCCGACTCACTGATGCAGTAACTGCCAGTATTAGACGTTTCCCCGCAATCGCAGGGCAGTGACAAAGGATGTGAGTAGCTGTCTCATCCTCCATTCCGCACAGACGACAGAGTGGACTTTCCGCAAGCCTTATCTTATGTCTGTGATATCTGAGATTCCCATGTCCTATAAACATTTCTGTTAGGACTTTGATCCCTTTTCTCCCGAGCTTGAGTATTTCCCTTGCTCGATTAAAATTAAGCTTTGAGCCCAAGAGTGTTTTGGCCTGTCTGCAACCAGTGACCAAATCCCACTCATTCTGATGTTCTTCACTCAGCCAACTGTTAATTTCTTCAGTTACTGACCTGCTGGAAATACCTACAACTGGCTCGGGTCCAGTAAAGTTTCTTCTTACTGCTAGTTTGGCTAGCCTATCCGATATCTCATTTCCTTTGATACCGCTGTGTCCAGGGATCCATAGCAGAGTAACTCGGTTTTCCGTCGCTAGCATATTTAGTGCCTCAAAGCACTCCCATACTAATAGCGAGGTGGTCATCGTTCCATTCAAGGCCAATATAGCAGCCCTGCTATCTGAGCAGATACGGATGTTTTTTTTGTTGTCATACTCCTTTGCCTTGTAGGCGCACTGGAGTATGTCCATAATCTCAGATTGTAGAACTGTGGCGTGGGACCCCAACTCGATTGTGACGCCCATTCCATTTCTTCTACGTTATACACCGGCTCCTGCATTCTCCTTGTTCCTGGAGCCATCTGTAAACCAGTTGTCTCCATCACTGGGCAGGTGTGCGTCGCCGTTAACCCATTCCTCTTTCGTGGATAGGCTAACTCGATACTTCTTGTCGAAGAGGTAGCGAGTTACCATTTTGCCCCTGGGCATGTTCAGGGTCGGCCTCCTCGCGATGTCGACTGGGATCTTCACTGCTGTCGAGATCCTTCTGTCATTTACCAAGTTTAGTCTCCAGGCCGCCTTGGCAGCTACGGCCTTGATGGTGAGATGGAGGGGCTCCAACCCTGTTAGTGCCCCCAATGCCATGGTGGGTGACGACTTCGAGGCACCAAAGATGCCTCTCAAAATCAGTCCCCTGATCCTTTCCAGTCGAGACTTCTCAGTGGACAGCTCGACCCTGCTCCATCAGACCACCGCCGCATAGGTTAGCCTGGGTCGCAAGATCGCTGTGTAGATCCACATGAGTGTCTCCGCCTTCAAGCTCCAGCTTTTCCCTATGGCTCTCCTGCAGAGCCATAGAGTTGCTACTAGCTTCTTGCACTTGCAATCCAGGTGCTGATTCCATAACAGCTTCTTATCCAGAATTACTCCTAGGTATTTAGCTCGTTCTCTGATTTATAGTTGTTGTCCTCCAGGTTTAAGTGTACTCGTGGTTCCCCACTTATACCTTCTGGTGAAAACAACCGCGTCTGTCTTACTCGGATTGGCCGATAGTCCAGTTTGCGTATTATTGTTACTTTTTATTAATTTCCGTCGTCTTTTTCATACAATTAATTATTAATGGACAATTTAAATATTTCCCTTGACTCTTTAAGCAATTTTTTATTGTTTAAGCAAATGTAACTTATTCAAACAATTATTTAATCCCGAAAACGTAAAAAATAATCGTATTTTCTTATTTAAATGTAATAGTTTGTCATTGTTTAGAGAAGTAAAATTTTTTTTAATCATTATGTAAGCATTCAAACAATTACTTATTGTTTATTCTCAAAATTTCTAAAAATTGACCAAGAGACGTCCAGTTTCTTCTCAAATTGGTATCCTATGCTACTCCTTCTTGAATAATTACATAATTTCGATACATTTCTTTTAATTTTTAATAAATTTCTATTTGCTTAAACAATTTTGATTTGCTTAAGCAGTTTGTTTCGATAACTTCAAAAAAATAAAATAAAATACATATAATTATTTATCTCACTGTATAGAGTTTATAGTGTATAGAAAGAATATAATAACCATTTTTTGATTGTGTAAACAAATATAATTTGTTTAAACAATTACTTTTAAAATCGTAGTTTCTGAATTAAACATAATATTGAATGATTTCGATTCCTTAAAATTATAGCATTATAGCATCTAAAAGTCATATGAATATCAATCTAACATACTGGAAGACACAAAATATATATATTAAAATATATTTACGAAAATAATTCTATGTGTAATATTTGATGTTATTGATCCACATTTTTAAATAGAAAACTGCTTGAACGAATAAAAATTGTTTAAACAATAACACCACATGTTTAACAGAATTTACTACTCCTCGAAATCATTCAATATTATGTTTGATTCAGAAAATACTATTTAACAAATATTTTTGGAAAAATAATTGTTTATAAACAAATTATATTTGTTTAAATAATTAAAAAATGGTTAATATATTATTTCTATACACGATACAGTAAGAAAAGTAATTATATATATATATATTTTTTTAAGTTATGAAAAAAAACGGCTTAAGCAAATAAAAATTAGTTAAGCAAGTAGAAATTTATTAAACTTTAAAAGATATGTATCAAAATTATAAAATTATTAAACAAAAAGTAGCATAGGATACCAATTAGAGAAAAAACTGGACATCTCTGGGACAATTTTAAGAAATTTCGAGAATAAACAATAAGTCATTGTTTAAATAATAACGCAATGTTTTTAAAAAAATTACCTACTCTAAACAATGGCCAAATATTACATTTCAATCAGAAAATACGATTATTTTTTACATTTTTTAGGAAGAAATAATTGCTTAAATAAGTTTAATTTGTTTAAACGAGTTACATTTGTTTAAACAATTAAACATTCCTTAAAAAGTCATGGGAAATATTCAACTTGTCCATTAGTTATTATTTGTGTGAAAAAGACCGCGCTGTCGATAATAGCCTCGGTAAGGTTTGAATTAAGATAATCTATGTCGAATTCCTCAAATATATAGGTAGTATTATTATTATATGACTTACAACCAGGGTACATAACACCCCCCTCTTGAGACATCATTTCGTCCTCAAAAATCTTCGATTTACAAATGAATCTCGTAAGTTACAACGCTAGGTTGATTTTCTACTTTATTTTTAATACAAAAAAGAATAACTTTCTTAAGTATGCATTTAGTTATGTATCTGAATATTCTACTTTTAAAAAGGAAGTATGTAATTACTGATCCTATCGCTACATAACCTAAGCGCTGTAACCATTCTGAAGTAGTTTCGCTCCAACCTTTTGGTTTTTTATGAGTGGACACATTATTAAGTATACTTTGGACATCGCTTAAACTAAGTTGTGCTTTCCTAAGTACATCTATATCAATTTGCTTGGGCATTGGAATTCATCTGTTGTCTAAGTTATCGAAGTTTCCTAAGTTTTGTTGCATATCGCAAGTTTCGTTGACGAGGATCATTTTCGTTCTATTTAAGTTTTTTGAAATTTCAAGTTTATTATGGTTGTACTGTAAGAGTCAGGTGTTAGAGTCGAAGTAATTAGCGTGATATAGCAATAGTCTAAAGCTATTTATTGAGAACGCTCCTCAGATACATCTTTCCAATACAGCGTCTCGCTGAGAACTAACTGCTCGTTGCAGCGCTCGGCACTCCCAAGATGGTGGACCTCCCCACCACGCAAACACATGCAGTCAGTGTCCGAGGAGCAGTGTTCACAGATCGTGGGAGCTGTCGGCCCCCACCACGACTCCCGTGTGGGAGCAACACACGTAAACGCCGCGTGCCGGTGTGTCCCCACTTCTTCACTTGATACCACGCTCCGCGGCAACGAAAATTTGTCGGTTCTCATGATTTCACTGTCTCCTTCGTGCTCTTTCGTTTGATTTCGGTGGCGGCTTCCGGTCAGCCACGAAGATGGGTTCGGCGTTGAAGCCGAGGATGCCCGATTCTTTACTTGTAATTTCTCATTCTCGGCGACTGGGCTATATTTTCAAGATTTTTCAGATTTGGAGAATTGGAGGATTTGGAGGTTAGAGTCGACTTTTGTTTACAAACAAAGTTTGACAACCTGAAAAAAGCTAAAGAAGTTTTAAAACATGATGATTATGTTTTTCAGGTATTAATATAGAATCTTTTCTAGTATAGGATCTATAGGGAATATATAGTATAAGCAGAGAATAAGTTACTACAGGTTTTCAAATTTGTAATATAAGGAATATATTTTATGAGAAAAATTGAGGTTAGATTGATGATGTATATCATTCTCAAGCCTCAAGTGGTTTTCAATTTTCAAATTTTGTATTTAATTTTTTAATTGATTTTAAATATTGTGAATTTAGAATGATAAT
>CAKNWT010206799.1:975-11065 GCA_932066315.1 Andricus coriarius | reverse complement strand
ATGAACCATTGTAAGTTTTGCCTTTAAAAATGTTTATGTTTCCTACATTACTTCAAATAATGAATAAACACACTTTTTCAGATGGTATGTATATCGTTCACGATATGGAGATAATTCCACTCTTCGATCCACCTCATTTAACAAAATTTTTGAGAAACAATATCCTGGACAAAGATTTGGAGTTTCGATGAAACGACGAAAAATCTGAGTCATCAAGGACCTTTGCTCAATGGAATCATATCGTAACAACGTACGAAATAGATGTTTATGGTGTCCAAGAACGAAGCTATCTTCCCCGATTGACTATGTATTTATTATAAAATATTTTTAATTGTTTGTTTATTTGCTTGCAGGATGTTCTAAAATGTTTGGGATGCTGCAAGTACCCAAGGAAGGCAAAAATACAGCTTGGTTTCTTTTCTTTGGGTACCAATTGTCAGACTCCTTCAACGGTAAAGTTCGTCGTAATCCACACAGCGAGTATCGAACGCTGCTAACAGATTCCGCCTTTCACTTGCAGTTTTTCAAGAAGCCTATCGAGAAATTCCACGTCTGAGGTTTGTTAGCTCCCAGACAAAAGTGACTGTTGCCAGGCAACCTCCTACGCTAAAAAATCTCAAATTGACGCTCAGAGGGTTTGAACTGCTTTGGAAGAAACTCAAAAGACTCGGTTTCAAGAGCCTGAAAACGGTTGATATCAACCAGGATCCTCTCGAGAATCTTTTCTCCCAAATCCGTGCCTGCGTGGTTAATAACCGGAAACCGAACTGCTACAAATTTGATGAATTTTTCAAAACATCGCTGGTCAACAACATGACCCACTCCCACTCGAGCGGTTTGAACTGCAAGGATGACGAGAGATCTTGCCTGCAAATGTGGCAAAGCTACTTTCACCCTGACACTGACCAGCACACACTTCCTTCTTGTACACTCGCATCCACTCAACCTAAAATTTGGACTTCAAAGATAGATCACCTTCCTGAGAAAGGTACAATTTCCACAGACACGCACACCGTACTGCAAGAACTTAAAAACAAAATCCCATATATGATCTCTTTTCCTCCAAGTGCAAGTCTTATCGACAGCACTATTTGCTCAACGAACCGGCGAGTGAGTAGTAGAGTAATTTGGCGCCTGGAGGAAATCCATTTAGATTTGAAAACTATCGTTCAAAATATGATGAGCAGCATCTACACAATAGTAGAAGTTCGGCAAGTCGTGTATCTCTTACTTCGACGGGAGGTTAGAAGTGATCGCGTAACCTGCCCAACTCACAAGGAAAAAGTACTCTCTGTGCTTCTCTACTCCTCTGTAACGCAGTACCTCAAGTCCACAGCTGCTTACTTAACAGCAATTTTGAAAGGCAAGCTTTCATTTGATTTAGAAAAAAATCAAAATGCGAACGAGTTTGTGGAAACAGCCGTAAAAACGTACAGAAGCTCGCTTAAAGGTAAAAATACTTTTTCTACTCTTTCCAGGACATTTTTAGAGAACTTGTCATTTGAAGGAAATGTGAATTTAGTGAATTTATTTGTTGACTAAATAAAAATCTAAACTGATTAACGATTTTCTTAAATTGAACTACACTTCTATCAACAATCGAACAATAATTTATTTTACAGAACGATCATGAATCTGTTCGAAATTAAAAAAATTACAGATTTTAACGTTTAAAATTGAACTGTTTTCATTCGAAATCCTTTGTGGTTTACTAAGTTTACACGTCTGATTAAAAAATTGAATAATTCTCAGCAATCTATGACTGTTCATTTAAGAAAGAAATGATTAATAACATATTCAAAACTGAATTGATTGAAACAGAATGCCTTAAATCATTAAAATTTGAAGAGCTTTTAGAAGGTTTGAAAAGATTGGAACTTAGTTTTAAACTTGGAAGCATTTCAGAAGATGTAAAATAAAGTATACATTTTTTAAGTTTTCGAAATCCGATTTTGAAGACTTTTAAGGATTTTGAAAGGTTTTTAGATAATAAAGAAATTTTCCTAAGATTATTCGTAGACAAATTGAACATGATTTTTTATTTGGAAACATTAATTCCAACAGAATATATAAAAACATTTTTTTCTAAATTTTAAGAAATAAATTAACGAATGAATTAAAATGCTTCTTAAGCATTCTAAAAAATTAATTCTAAAACAATATTCTAAAAGATGTACAGAATTGTAAAAAAAATCTGGATGATTTTAAGGTTATTATTTTATTTTGCAGGATGTATTCAAAGTTGCAGGAAAAAGTAGAATCCTTTTAAAATTTTGTAGAAGTTTTGAACAAATTTCGAAAATAATTTCAAGTTTGAAAGATTCCAAAAAATGCAAAATAAACTGTAGATTTGTGAAGATTTTAAAATGAAATTTTGAAGCTTTTGAAGAAAATTTAAAAGGTTTCAAGACAATAAAAAAATTTTTCAACATTAATTGGTAATTAATTAAAATTAAAATAATTTAAATTCTACCTTATGGAAGGGTTCAATTTAAAAAACAAATGGGAATCTTTCAATTTTAATGTTTATAAGTTGAAATTGCTTAACATGATATGATTTAGAATATTTACAAATTTTTTGATTCACTTAGAGCATTTCTTTCCTCGATTAAAATGGCCACCCTGAAACCAAAATAAAACCATATTTAATAGATAATGATTGATTATCTATGTCTGAAATATCATTGATTTGATTATCAAACCAAACTTGTCGAAAAAAGTTTTCTTCTGGGTTTCAACATCTCCTGTAAGACCCGGTTAATTCCCATTGTTTACAGAATATGATCAAAATGTATCAAATTTCCACCATGCTAACCGAGCAGTCTTGTAAAAAAGTTGATCAAACTGTTAGCTGTGATCATCATCAAAAAATCCTGTCTCAATCATTGCGATCATCAATATGCAGACAGCTCTCAATTTCTGCATTTCTACCGTGCTATCTGCGATTTCGAACACCCATTTTCTTGGCAATCGGGTGTCAAAGAGTAAATTTGTGTACTCGTCTAGGTTTGTCTGAAATAAAAAATATAAAAAACTGTTGAATATTTCATTATAACGAAATTTGATTTTGAAAAAAGTTACATTTTTCTTTTAAAAATTGTAAACTCTATTTAAAAAATAACATAGTTTTTTTTATTTTTCAAAGTAAAAGTTATTTACTTTTTTTCTGACAAAAAATGCAGGTTAATTCAAAAAACGATTTTGATTAAATAACTTACCGCCAATTAACTTTTGCAGTTTAATTTTTGAAAGAAGTATCTATCCTGCAGTGTCAATTATTTGGTTTGCCTCTCCTTAAAAGCGAACAATGACCACAGCGTCAGCATCATTTTCATCAATCATGATTTTGTGTTCTTTAAGGGCTATTGGTACTCGAAGCATGGCCAGTTAATAGGAGCTTTTACAACCGTGGTTACCTAGGAGTATTCAGCAATTTTTGTTGTTTCTTGCAAGTATCTGAAACAAATTAAAATAATAGATTTTCATTTAAATTTAAATTTAAATTTAAAAAAAATACAAAATTAGACCCTTGTTCCGTATGGATGACGCGAGGGCATCCATATCGAGGCTATCGTAACTGTATCAACGTTTTTTGAAAGGAAAGCATCTGAATATTTCGTTAAGTTGCACTGAAGAGTCAGAATGTAAGAATTTCCTTTCGTGGATTTCGGTAGTGGCCCCACAATATCGATTTCAATTTTGTCAAAGGGACTTTTGGGAGTGTCGGTCATAACCATAGGCTGTCGAGTTCCTATGCGCTCTAATTTATTTCTTCGAAAGTTAGTGCAGGATTCGATAATCCTCTTAACGTCCTATTTCATTTTCTTCCAATAACAGGTTTCTGTAACCCGCGAATATGTTTTAGACATTCCTTTATGACCTCCTACCACAGATTCGTGAAATTCTCGAATTATATCATCCCTCATGTCTTTAGGAGGTATGATGATATCCTCAGAACAAATGATTACTAGAAGTTTTGACCCTGGAAAACTCTCTAAGATCTTTTCTTCTACTGAATCCCAGGAAATAACATCAAGATCATTTCCTATTTTAGAAATTGCTACACTCTTAACTTGTAGGGTCCCCATAGCTTTTCTAAGTTCAAGAACGGCTTCAGAGAGATCATTCATAGAAGTATTGTCTTCGCCTTTATTTTTTGTGATTAAACTAAAGACATATTTTCCATTTTGATTGAAAGTTATAGTTTCTCCAGGTTTAGGATTCTTATCGATTCTCAATAGTCAAGGATTAGGTGAGCAATATGCCCTTTCCCCATGTATATCTTATTTCTTGTGTATGACATACATCCTTGCCTCTTTCCAGTGTGGTCTAGTTCATCACTTGAAAGGATGAAGATTTGGTTGGAGTATAGTTGTAAGCAATGCTTACAACTATGTTTATCCGTTCTAGAATTGATTTTATAAATTAACGGACAATCTCTCTTCATATGTCCTAATTTATGACAATAATTTATTATACGAATTTCTCTGTATTTCTCCTGAACCAAAGTTTTTATTCGTAGATGGTGTTGGAGTTTCTCCATGCACTCTTTTCCAGCTTCTAAATTCAATGTCTTCTTGATTCGCAAGTGCGATGGCTTTGTGGGGAGCGTCCAGTTTCCCGCCATGACCCTGGTCGACTCCATATTGTACGCGTCTGCGCGACGAGCTCTTGACTTCCTGACTCGCTCTTAGCGATCAGGCATTTTCGTCACTCCGTAATTACTGGTCAACGGGACTTCTTGTGTGTGGCAAGTGTGTTCCGCCAAGTTCAATGGCGTCGCGGTTGTACGTGTACTGGTGCTTCGACTAATAAAGAATTATTTGAGCACGCAGTCTTGTCGAGTCTTTCTTACGATGTGTGATATGTTTCGACGAAACAGAGGCCATGGGAACTCGTAGTTTTAATACCAACCAACGGATTCCCATAGATTTATCTGGGTATTTATTTCCTTATCTTTTATGTAAGAATAAATGTTGTGATCTAATCCGCGCAAAAAGTTTCCGATTGCAGTGGTCCTATAGGCTTTGCACATCCCGATGCCTTCCTCACCAGGACTATTTTCAAGAACTTGGGAAATCAATTTTTGAATTTTTATTTGTTTAAATTTTTATAGATCTGCAAATAGCGAAACAAATGTTGGTTTTTTAATTTTTATTTTTAAGTCTCTGTGAAAATTTTAGTCATTCGCAAAAGGCCTCAGGTTTGATGCACAAGGGTCGGCGGAAGAAAAAAAATTTGTTGACATGTTAAGTTATTTGTGATAAACAAATATTTGCAACAAATAGTCAGTATGATGGAAAACTAGGTGAAATGAGATCATGATAATGTGTTATTTGATATGATTTGTTAACTTTATCAACAAGTAATATAACCAAATGCCTGATATAATTTGTTAAATTTATCAACAATTATTATCAAAAAATTTATCATTTGAACAGTTTTAGGCAGAAATAAACCGAATTTTCTTCCGATTGTCTTTGAATCTCATTGCCTGTGTGGCAGATATGTTAAGGCTGATATTGAGACTCGGAGAACGCTTCTATAACATCGAATAAATTTTGAATTTGGATTAGACATTATTCACATTAAAACAGTAAACTAAATTAGAAAGAATCCTTTTACATTAAAAACTAAACAATATTAATTTAGTTCTAAACACACACAAGTAAGCGAAGCACAAAACACTTAACCTGAGCCGAAATCTAAAACACCGTACACTAACGCAATTTTCTATCACATAGTTTAGTTTTACGAACAAAAGGGCCTGTCCCACAAATTTTTCGAAATGGAATTTTACACATTTTTGGACTCCTAAACCACACGCCGTTTGGATGGTGTAAAATAAAAAAATTATCAAATTTTTTTCATTTTTTAAAAACTCATCAAAGTCAGTCAAGTTCCTAACCCAATGGGTACCGAGCGAACAAAAGGGCCTAACATTGCACCTTATGGAAAAACGATTTTTTCATTTGGTTCGTCTAGGTTTATTGTCACTTCATAAGTGTGTGGTACCATATAGCGTGACTAGTTTGTGCAAAGGCTTTGGAGAAACTAATCACCGTCGATATTATAGATTTTACATCATATGTTGCACCTGTTGATCGACAAGGAGAGCAAGGTAAGTAAACATTGTTTGGTTTTTTGCTTCTCATTTTTTTTGGTGATAGAATTTCAAAAAATTTCAAACGGGCGTTTGTTGAGTAAAGTTTCACGGTCATTTTGATATATTATGTAGGTGAGAAATTAGTGGAGTATGCCGCGGAAGCGAGCCGAGCGTCGCGAGATGCGACGTCTGGGCTTGGAGTACGTGACGGGAAAGGGAAAACACGGGGCTAGGCCCTTTTGTTCATCCGTACCCCCTTGGGTTAGGCCCGTGCTTAAATTTGATGTCTCACAAATCGAAAACTATTTGACGGATTAGCATAAAATTTGAAAGACGGGGTTAAGCCCTTTTGTTCACCGACATTTCAATTGTTTTGCTTGAATGCAATTATTAATTCTATTTAGTTAATGTGACAGGGTAAAGTTTGATTTACCTGTCACTTCAAAGTGATACCCGTATTAGATGTCTTTAAAATTTTGAATCCATCGAGACCAAGAGCGGAAGTCACCTCGGCCGGGAGCACTCGTCAGAAATTGTTCATTTAGATTATTTTCGATGCGCATGCGCGCTCCCGTCTGGTCGAGGTTAGGTCAAATGTCACATGTAGCGGAACGAAAAAGTTCAGAACGAGTCTAAATCTTCTCGAGCAAGAGTTTTAGGTGCAAATTAATCGTTTTATTTGTTTAATTTAATTTCGCAATTTTGAATTTGCCGCCCTAATGCTTGTAGGTCGAGAAGTTTAGAAATACTTCAAGACTCCCAAAATCTTGAACGCTGTAATGGATTTAGACTTAGATTTATAAGGATGCGAGAATTTCATTACGCCTAGGTAGTTTTTGCGAAGAAAATTTGTTCTTAGTTTCAGTCAGTAACAGTTTAGTGCACAGTCCCGCCACTAGGCGCGCTGTAGTTTGAGACTCAGTAAACATCGATATCCGATCTAAGCTTTATGATTTAGTGTAGAATAGCGTAGTCTTAATTATACCTATTAGATTTATGGTAAATATTTCGCGAATTGTCACTGAAATCAGTTATACCGTAGTCGACGATCATTTTTAGTTCATACCTTCCCCGGTAGGCGCTGTGACTTAATGTTTGTGAACGCGCTTTTTTTTTTTTTTTTTTTTTTTTTTTTTTTTTTTTTTTTTTTTTTTGTGTGGATATTTTTTTTATATATTTATTTTGGAATTTCATTTTCTTCTTGAACCGCCGCAATAAGGAAGATGTCGAAGGTAAACTTTTTTTTCGTTTTTGGTCTCCGATCGGCAGCGTGCTAAGTAACCGCGCTAGGAGAATATTAGAAAAGGACTTATATGTATCTATTCCCCCACGGACCTTGGTTTGTAATTGTTACCAATTTTTCGGATTGTTTAGGATATGTTTTGCTGGAGATTTGTCTGAATTTTATCCGAATATTCACCAAGAAGAAAATGTCGGAGGTAAACTTTTTTTTTATCTCGGCAAGCGACGCAATGGAGGGTTAGAAATACGAAAACGCGATTTGCGCCAATCCAACCATTGCCTCGCTTGACCCCTCTTTAAGTGTTCTCTCGTTAATTTAATTTTTTTTATTGAATGCGGTAGTCGAGTCAGTGTGTAGGGTTCCTTTTTTTCCTGCTTGCGTGAATTTTTCTCGAGTTCGATGCTTCTCTCTGCTCCGACTTTAACGGCTTCGCGTACGGATATTCGCCATCGACCACGTGGTCGCTCTTTAGCCCACTTTTAAAAATTTTCGCGAAGACCGCTTGTCGTTTCATTATATTTTATTGAATAAACACCGAAAATTTGTCACAGTTAATTCTAATGGCCGTTGTGATTTTAAGAACCACTCCTGTAGAACCTATCTTCATGCTATCCCTTCTTTATCCATTTCAGGTTCCCTTCAAATTTATAAAAAATTTATAAGTTCTTTTACTAAAATGCCGGGCAGTTAATAGATTATCCTTCTATTTAGTGTGATAACGGGCCTGTTTGGCGCCCACAAAAACCATAGAAAAATAAACTACAGATCGATATACGTGTGCCCACGCATATACGTATATAAATACGTATATGCCTGAGTACACTGTACTTATTGTGGATAAATCGCAATTCGTTGAGTGGAATAAACCAACTGAAGGGCCGCCTTTACGCAGGAGTTATGGCAGGTACCTGCCCTACACGTAAAAAGTCCTAAGGAAGTCAAACAGCCCGTGCACACTGCTGAGAAGCGTTGAATCGCCTCCGACGTGATGGTCAGGTGATTTAATACTTGCAGCAATTCCCAGGCCCTTCGCCAGTCACGATGGAAATTCGACGTTTGCAGTTGGCAATAGCACAATTTGCACAGGTGGTTCTCGCAGTTCACCCCGGCATCTTATTCGACGTGGATCACGTCGTCAAAACGACGAGTGGATTGGCTGCCCACCCAGAAAAAAAGAAAGTATTGATACAAATTGAATGGTAAAGACTAAGACATCTTGAGAATTCCGCTTTGCGACAATGACGCATTGGACCAGTCTGTCAATGCCATCTGTCTCGATCATCTATTTCCCTTCTTTGAGAAGCTTTTGAGGTTTGTAACTATAAGTCCCACAGCTGTACTTCAACACTTAAAATTCCATTGTGCATAGCATCTAAGACAAAGCTCCAAACCATATCTATACAGACCATTTCACAAAAAGCAGACCAACATTTTACGCCTCTTACAGGCCTTCCTCCTTTAAGGGCTTCCTTAACATCTGACAAGTGGGACTCGTGACTCCATATTTCGAAATCTTCTTCTAAAAACGAAAACTTAAGAATGTTCACATGAGTACCGTGTTCATAACAATAAATGCAGCTATAGTAAGCATTGTACTGAAATCTATTTCGCAATACAGATCGTGCAACAGAATCAGCAGTAATGAGTAAAGGTGTCAAAGTAAAATGGTACTTTTTGGAAACTCCAATTTTTGTTAAAGTGAATTCAATTCCATCATCATGCAAGCGTTGAGCTTGTTCGTTAAATGGTTTTATGAAAAAGATTCATTAAGTTTGGTTTGGGTTCGTGGTCAACAATCACTATTCCTACTGAAAAAAAATTATTTTATACCTGATCATAGCAGGCAGATCAATAATAATAACTTGAAGAGGCCAAAAACCTCTTTTAGAACAGTGATGTAGACGAGCACCGTCTGTGCTTATGATGTACATAATTGTATCAGGGTATAATTCCTTGACCTGTTTATATAGTTTTCCATCTCGAATACAATCGTCATAACCTGATTTTGCTTCTGATTCTATGTTTTGAATTATGCGATTTCGAAATTCTTCCTTTTTTAACATAAATTTCACTTGGTAATTAAGAAATATGCACAAAATTTTTTTGTGTTACTAAGGTTGACTCTTTTCCACAGTTTGGACACGGTTTTGTTTGATTTCTAATACCCTGCTTCGTTGAAGAGTGGATTAATTCACTTTCGCATCCGCCGCAATAAAAATTATATATGATTTTATCAGAAGGTGGGTCAGAAATCTTGTTTAACATATAATTCGTTAATTTCATGGACCGAAACTTTTCCCCAGCACAAATTTTTAGCATGTCAGTTAAATGAGTTTCTGCTTGTGAGGTAAAACCATAGGCAGTACTATATGCTGTTGACATTTCCGTTACACCGCTCAAGAGTCAACCGGACTAAGGAAACATAATCTGATCATTAAAATCTACGAAAGAAGACACCTGACGCCTACGTTTTCTTAACGCTTCATCAGAAAACCTAGCTGAATTTTCGCTTTCATTACTAGCATCAACCTTTTCGAATATCTCGCAGTCAGAAGATTCCTCATTATAATAAAGTTTATCTTCTGAACATGAATCGTTAATTGCTGCACCTTCACTTATTGAAGATATCCGTTTTTCTGTAAAGTCCAGTATTTCTTCTTCGTTAGCCATTGGTATAGAGGATGGTCAAATCGTCTCAAGAATTTCAGCTATTGTTAGTAATTTAGATGAAAATTCTAGTA